>MU224737.1:4339414-4357769 GCA_018584345.1 Thuja plicata
ATTGATCTCTTATTTCTTAAATTTAAAATATGTCTATATTTGAAAAATAAGTTATAGTATTTTTACTATTTTTATTAGTCAACATCAATTTTTTCTTTTGTATGCATGATACTTAAAATTTCTATAATTATTTAATTACAATTTTATTTTTTTCAAAACAAATAGAAAAACTCAACATCAACTCCTTTCTATGCATGATATTTAAGACATCTCTTATATTCACATGGAATTTTCATATTAGAAAAATGTAAAAATAATTTATAATATTTTTCATCACTAAACATCAACTTTCTTTTATATGCACCTTTCTTAAAATTTCTATTAAAATAAAATAGAAGTAATTTTATACAATTGATCTCTTATTTCTTAAATTTAAAATATGTCTATATTTGAAAAATAAGTTATAGTATTTTTACTATTTTTATTAGTCAACATCAATTTTTTCTTTTGTATGCATGATACTTAAAATTTCTATAAATTTTTTTATTACAGTTTTTTTTTTCAAAACTTAAAATAAAAAAAATTGACGTCCAAAAGACCCAAAAATAAAAAAAAAAACAAAAAAAAACAGTAGAAAGTAGTTAGATTACATGGAGCTTCCCGATGAAAAGTGAAGGTGTAGGTAGGAAGGAGACTGCAAGAGAAGTGAAAAAGGCAACAATAACAATAAAAAAAGCACACGAGGAATCCGATGATGTTTGGTGTTAACTGAAAAAAAACATAATGATAAAAGAAAGGGAATAAACTGGGCGGCAATGGCCCTCTTTAACTCTCCTCCACGTGTTATTCTTACACTTCACGGGAACTCCCCCTCACTTCTCGGCACTAGCCAGTAAAAACACGGCTGCCGACCGCCGATTGACGGTCACCGAAGACTCATAAAAAACCGCTAGATTTGACCACAAATTAAAGAGCTATCCGAAAATAGCTTTTGTAAAGGACGGCGTACGTTCACTTCAAGATCGCAGGAATTAATCTCATACCTTAAAATTAGTGAAAGTAGAAAGATAATAATAATGATTCCTTCGTGCCGCCCTAACCGTAGTCAAAACCCGTCCACCTATTTCGACTCCTTGTAAATCCCGAGGTTTTATTGATTTAATAACGTAAAGTTCAATTTAACGTGTTATTGCGCCACGTGGCAGATTCACTGGACGTGACAGCGCGTATTTACCGGCACCGTAGATTTTTCTGGCGGTGAGCTCCGGCTAAGTAGCACTTGTCCTACAGTTCTGTGGTATGTTGCTAAATTAAGAGCGGGAAGAGTTATAAAAACCCCCGGCGAGTGCAGAAAGAGACTGATTGATCAGCAATTTGAGGTTCCGGCCCTGTGAAAGTAAAGAAAGCTTCTATCTATGGCGAACTGCAAATTCTTTGCGCTGCTTTTTGTAATGATGGTAATGGCGCCGGCGTCGGCTTGGGCTCAGTCGACGTGCACGAAGTCATTTAGCAGCAGCAACAGATTGTTTAGCAGCTGCCAAAGTCTGAAGCAATTGAGCGCGAATTTTGCATGGTCGTACGATCCTGTGAAGGGGAGCATGAAAATGGCGTTCACTGCGAAGCCCGATGCTTCGGGTGGGTGGGTATCTTGGGGGATCAATCCTGTGGGCACTAGCATGGTCGGGACTCGATCCCTGATCGCCTTTAAACACTCCAATGGCAGCATGGTTGTGGATACCTACAACATTACTACAAAGGCAGGCCCCCCTAAGCCTTCTGCCATCGACTACAAGGTCGAAGATATGGTTGCTGAGTTTTCCAGTGGTCAGATTACCCTCTATGCTACCTGGACACTCTTGAACAATAAGACCAGCATTAGTCATGTGTGGCAGACTGGCCCAGGGGTCACTGGCCTGATACCTGAAACCCACGCCTTCGCTGCTGACAACTTGGGGAGCTCGGGGACTATCGATCTCTCCTCTGGAGTCGCAACTGCTTCTTCGGGGGGTTCAAATATAGTCTTGAAAAATGTGAGTTTTTGTTAGGATTCGCTTTCAATTTGGATGCTTTTTCAGACCTGTGAATTCAAAAAGATATTTGGTTTTGTGGGTTTTTAAAGGAATTTGTTTATACGCTTGTGTTGGAAATTTTGCAGACTGATTGTTTCATCCGTCGTCTAACAAATGTGTTTTTTTTAAAATTTGGTACTTTACAGACCGAGTGTTTCATCCGTTGTCTGTCAAATGTGTTTTTTTTTGTGTAATTTGTTTTAAAATTTGGTACTTCACTCATGAGAAGGAAATTGGGCAGGCTAAGATTTTTTTTGAGGATTACCCTCCTCCATGTGAGGATTCTAGTACCATTGCTTCATTGACGTGCATAACAGGGTTTTCTGGAAATTGGCATTTTCAACAATTGCCCTTTGGTTGAGGTCTTACCCGATTTCAAGGCGAAGTTTAAGCAATTGCTCATACCATATTGAACAAGATTCGACATACTTGGCTTTAGACCCGGAATTGGGCTGTTTAATCTGGTAATATAACGTGGATTTCTTCAAGCCGTAGATTGCGTGGGATACCTTGTAGTTTTCGGTCGCTGTCACTTGAGGCTCATAGAAGTGTGAATCTTGAAACTGAATGCCTCCCAAATAAATCATTGGCGTGTTTTGGTCAACAACAGTTTAGAGTCACACTACATGATCCATCTTCAAAGGCCGAACTGTAAATCACTTTTCTGGTGAGTGGGATTTCTAGGATATCCAATTTTTGAAAATTGTACGTGTTGAGGTTTGAACCCAGGACTGCCCTCTTTGCTAGATTCAAATCCTGGAATACCCTCTTTCTGGTAGAATGTGGATTATTCTGTCCAACAACCCATAAGCTATACCTGCTTAAGGTTTTACTAGTCAGATAGTGGCTTGTGTACCACATACTGGAGAACATTTAATAGGTATGGAATTCATGCCCAGTTACGCCTTTCCTCCAGTACTGAACTATTTGTTCTTACAAAACAGGTTTTTTCAAGGACCGGATCGCCTATTTACCATGTTGAAACATTTGGGCATGCAAATAATTAGATCCATGCCGTACTCTTAGTAAAGGGATTGTTATATGTTGTACTAAATTACTAATTGTCCTTACTGTAGTTATTCTTTTAAGGAATGTAATTTGGATTTTTTCACACTTCACCTCACGTCCTAAGCCATTCAAGTTTCAATTTGTCTCCCTAACAAAACTACCATTGTTGTCTGTGAAATATCTCTAGACAACTCATTTGACTCGTTTACCTTAAACACTTGTCCTTGCATGTCAATGCCAGGGTTTCCTCTGAAGAGGTTTGATTGTCTATGCCTCTGTTTTGAAAAACAGGAGAGGCTAGAATCCGGACTGTGGGCAATGTTTTGGTTTGAGGATTTGTTCTCTACTGCCGAGTTTTTTGTGCCGTTTTTCATTCTGGGATTGAAAATTGAATTTATAACACTCCCTAATGTCTTTTTATATTACCCATCTTGCCAGCAAAATGTCATTGCTGGCTCTCATACGATAGACACTGGACAGGCTACAAATCGGACACCAGACAGTCCTTTGCTAAAGGAAGTCTATAACGTGAGCTCTTTGACCCTGCGTGACAGGGTTTTCTCTAGGAGTGACATTGTCTTTACTTTTATGTTGATATACCGGACAGGCTACGATTTCAACCAACAACCTTGCTCTAGCTTGTGGGCTTCTCCGGTATTGAGCTTCTTGACCTTATATTCAGGGTTCTTTCTAGGAGTATTACTATTTATTGAACGCTTTGACTCCCACCTTATGTTACACCTCAGCCATGCTCTTATTCGTCCTCCAAACCAAGCTCAGTGTTAGCATTTATTCTAGAAAGTGAGAGTTCAGATCTTCTTTCCATCTAGGATTCTAGTGGCTTGCACTGCTACTGGGCTACTTTCCCCTACTTTCCCCTACATAAAAGGGTTCTCTCTATGAGAGTGGACCGATGTATTCAACATTTACTCTTTCTAGCATGAGTTTCTGTTTCACAGCAGTGAAATTCCCAAATATTACATTACTTCTGGGAGTAAGCATTTCTTTATGTTGATTGTTTCTTAGCATTTCCTGAGAAATGCATTTTGTTTGTTGGTTTTTATTAGCATAAACAAATCTGTTCTATCAAATTCACTCAAGATTTGTGCCAGATCTCTACCATTGTCAATGATGTTTAGACATATTCTAAGGAACAGTAGCATGGTTTTCTCCATCTAAATACCTTGCAACACCATCAGGCCTTATGAAAATCAGGGCCATTAAGGCTTTTGAGGTTTGAATCTTGGTCTATTGCATGACGTCCAATCACTAGACAAAGCTGTGTCCTTAGAAAAAACATTTTCCTTGAGAAATGCATTTTGGTCGTTGGTTTTGATTGGCAGGTACAAAGCTGGTCAATCAAATTCAATCAAGATTTAGGCCTCATCTCTACCATTAGCAATGATGTTTAGACATATTCTAAGGAACAGTAACATGTTTTTCTCCGTCTAATTACCCTACTATACCATCAGGGCTTACGAAAATCAGGGGCATTAGGCCTTCTAAGGTTAGAATCTAGGTCTATTGCATGATGTCCAATCATTGCCCTTAGAGAAAACATTTTCCTTTGCTTCATTGGTTTATGTGTGGACTCCTATATTTTACAATATGTATCAGGGCTAACTTATGCCTTCTATTTTCCTTTATAAAAATCATATGAGTCGCGTTAATATCCGGCCAAAACCATGAGTTACATGCATACATCTGTTCAAATTGACATACTTCCCAGATTACCATTAGTGACTGTGTAGAATAGACTTAGTAAGGATGTCTTACAGGTGTTTCCAACCAAATAATTAGATTACAAAGGAATAAAGAACTTTTAGTGAAACTGTACCTTTGGGATTTCTTTTGATTCTTCGAATAAAGGATGTAGAGCTGTTACATTCCTTACAGTTCCACGAGAATTTTAAAGACTTGTGTTTGAAAGAAAATAGACTAAAATAGAGGATGGCATATCACTTATGCAGTGGGCAATCACTGAAAGTTATAACATATGCATCACTACTAACCTATTCCTCCCAGTATCTTCACGGAATCTCTATGGGATGTCTTTTTCCACTGTCCAACTCCATCCCCTTGTGAGAATGCTTGTTGACTTCCTTGTGGGCAATTCCTGAAAAAAGTTATGCATCACCACTAGCGATTTCCTCTCAAGATCTTCACGTAGTCTGTGTGGGATGTTTTTCTTCCTCTGTGTAACTCCTCGCCCTTGTGAGAATATTTATAATACTTTTTTTCATTTCTTAAAAAGCAATGAAATTCTGATTCCTATTGGACAAAATCAATGTCAGCTCTTTAGAAGCCCGACCTCTGTAACTCAGAGCCGATAAAGGATGTTATGTTTGAATTATGTCTATAGTTGATATGGTGTTTTGAGTTATATGAGTATGCCAACTGATGTTTCGCTTGAAGGTTTTTCTTCCATTATGAAGTTTTAATTGACTCTAGTTCTTCTGAATACGGTGATTGTTTTATGGTGAAGGATAGTAGTGGGCAGATTGTTTATTATTCTGTTACAGCCTCCTTTTCAAAAAATGTCCAATTTCTTTCAAGTTTCAGGTTTCAAGATTGCATATCACGTGGCTTGATGTATATATTTAACCTGTTTGAGATTTCTGTTGGTTGATCTCAAAGCGTTCTAGCAGGCAACATAAGCATATTGATGGATCTGACAAATAGGTTGCCGTTATTTGTTTCTTTGTATTATATAACCTCATAAGAGAACTTTATTTGTTTTAATATCATGCCTTTATCATCTATGCATGCTTTTTTCATTTTTATATCACTTGTGATAATTTTATTAAGGAGCATCTCTCCCTTTTATGTTGCTTGTTCTTCAATAGCCAAATCATATAGTACCTGTGTATGGTAGATTTCTCTACCTTCTAAATACAAAATTGAGCTTAATGGATATCTTAGAAAAATAAACAAGATGGGTTGATTGAAAGTTGCATTAGTTATCTGATTGTACTGACTGAGTCTTCATAATTAAATGAAAAAATGTATTATTAGTTGAAGTTAACCAGTAAATTTGGAATGCCGAGGTATCTCTAGCATTAAATATCAAAGATTTAAATCATTACCCTCGTGCCCTACTGTTCCATTGTTGATAAAGGTTATTTGTACTCTTAAGATCAACAATCCTTAGCCCTGTACAAGTGACAAGTGACAGACCAATTTGTGTTGTAAATGTGTTTTTTGACCCTGGCCCTGAGCCCCTTTTGCTTACCAAGCTAGTGCTGGGTTTGTATTTGGCATGAAAAGCAAATACTGGGGGTCATAAATATGTATCAAATATATCTACCAAGAAGTGTAGAGGATTAATCAGGGATGATCTGTGTTCTTTTACTGGGAGATTAGCTTGTCAGATCTTGGACTAATATATTTTGATTTATATTCCTACTACAGAGGCATGCAGTACTGAACGTGGTTGGCTGGAGCATCATGCTTCCTATTGGAGTAATTTTTGCAAGGTATATGCGTTCTGTTGAATCAGCAGATCCTCTCTGGTTCTACCTCCATGTTTTTTGCCAAGTCTCGGGCTTTGCTCTTGGTGTGGCTGGATGGGCAACTGGTCTTAAGTTGGGAAGCTCCTCAAAAGGGATTGTCTATCGTCAACATCGAAACATTGGAATTGCAATTTTTTCTATCTGCACTCTTCAGGCAAGTAATACTTATCCAATAGTAACCAGAGTCCTACGTTTGGCAATGGCTGCATAGGATAGTAAACTGCAATGTTTCTGATTTGTAACATATGGAAGCATTTATGCCCAGATTTACATATATTCTGGTTTATAGGTTTTTTCTGAAACTTATATTATTTATCACATCACTTGTTCCCATCAACTGAAAATTTTACCCCCCAAAAGCTGCATTTTCTTATGACCATTGTTTTTGGATTTTGCAGATGTTTGCAATGCTATTGAGGCCCAACAAAGAAAACAAATATCGCAGGTACTGGAATATATATCATCATAGTGTTGGCTACACGATCATTATTTTGAGCATAGTGAACATTTTCAAAGGATTTGATATGCTGCAACCTGAGCACAAGTGGAAGCGTGCATACATTGGAGTGCTGATTGGTTTGGGTGGAATTGCTGTTTTCTTAGAAATAATATCCTGGATTGGTATCTTCATGAAAAAATCCAGATCTTCTTCCAAGCGAACCAGCGATGTTTAGAAGGATATTTTGGTCAGAGTTTAGAGGCTGTTGTAATTATCTTTCAGGGTGGGATACCTGATGATCACAGATGGTGCTAGCAACAATTCAATTTTTTGTGTAAACTAACTCTACTGGTCTTCTAGATTTGTTCAATTACATTTTCTGGTTGTGGGTTTCTTCTGGGAGGTGTTGTATGTATAGTGTACATTTAGGCTTCCATGTATGGCTGAGCCTGTCCCATATTTAATAGTTTATTTATTGCATGGATTGCTCTCACCCCGCTACAGTTGGGGGTAAAGCTGTTTAAGACTTGGATTTTGCTTATTCTCTCTGGTTGAGTATTTAATGAAAATTGTCGCCATTTTTTTTTGGCAATTACGTTTGCATCTTCTATTTGTTTGGCTCAATTGGAATCCCTGCATCTTAAATTTTGTTTTGATTATTATCACATTGCTCTACAACTGCTTACAATGGAAATAGCCTAAAACAAAAAACTATGCTTAAAATGCAAAAGATCTTGACAGCAACAGCATAATTATTTAGGACAACTACTACTGCTAACTAGTGTGGAAATAGGTAGAAACAACAGTGGCCATTGAACAAATTCCAAATAATGGTGAAGTTTGATTCAGACAATTTCAAATTTTATTTTATGCTCGTTAGTAAAAGAGAAAATGTTCACCAGTTTTGCATTTAGATTATTTGTGTGCTCTGTGAAAGACTTGCATATCAAAAGCTTACATTACAATATTGTACTTTTTCGTTCTTTTGCACCTATAGCTATAGTTTCTCATATGAAGTCGAGAATTTTATTAGAAATTTTTTAAGGAAAGATAGCAAAACCCCCTTCCCTTCATAAAGAGCTTTGAATGATAAATTCTTAAAAGTGCTCTCGAATGGATTGTATCTAGCTTTTAATTTGCTAAGTAGCTTTGTATTATTGTTTCCCAAACTGCATGAACAATTGTTTGATTTAAACAATGAAATTATGGTTTTTCTTAAACAGATACAAAATAGAAATTGTTAATGTAAGTAATTATCGGTAGAATTGGAATGCAAAGTAAGTAATTATAGGTAGAATTGGTATGCAAATTTTATGAGATATTAATGTTAATATTTATGGAAGGTTATAATTGGTTAATAGAATTGAAAAACTACACAAAAAAAAGTGATAAAAGAGTTTAAATCTAATTTTAGTCAACTTAAAGAGAACAAAAATAAGCTCTAAAAGTAAAGTATGTGAGAACAAATCATATCCTTGATCTTCTTCTCTTAATCATCATCAATCCACAAGGTAAGAAATCCAAATCTTTTTTTTGTTATAATTTATTTATTTATTTATCTTGGCTATTTCTTAAACATTAGATTGTCACACATTATTTCCCATAAAATGTTAAAATGTTAGACCATGTAACATTATTCCAACCTTCCAAAACTAGGTCTCATTATTGTGGGCCAATAGCAAGGTCTAAAGCCAAGAAACTAAAGGAGTCCAATTGGTTCACAGTTGGGTTCCCTACTTTGTCAACACAAGAACTTGAGGAAATCCCTCCCATTGACTTCCATTTATACCACATTTATCATTTTCACAACTTGCCACCTTACATGACACATAGTGAAGATGGAACTTTTACAAGCCAATCAAATCTCTTACCTAAATTACAAGAATTCCAACAAGATTAAAAAATTACTCCTTAACCCTTAGACTACCGCACATTATTCCCTATAAAACATTAGACCAAATCACACTAGCTAACCTCCTAAAACTAGGTCTTATTATTGCATGCCAATTACAAGGTTGAAAGCTCAAAAACTAATGAAAGTCCAATTTGTTCACGATAGGGATGCTTGACTTTTTCAATGCAACTCAATGCAATCCCTCACATCAATTTCCTCTTGTACCACATCAATCATTTTCACAACTCTCCAATTTACACGACACACTAAGTGAAGATATTGTTTAAAAGTCAAGATGACTTTCATCTATATTGTGAGGATTAGATAACAAAATGCAACAAAATTGAACATGGTTGATTAGATCATATCCAATTTTCTTTTTCTTGTGTCTAGACAAAATGATACCAAATTTCTTCCTTTACATATCTCAAATCAAGAGACAAGAACCTCTAATATCCACAATCACAACAAACAACATATCCATAATCCTCAATTTTACATAAGGGGATGAAGCCACATCTAATGTCTAGCCTTCTTGTCACATAACCACCTTGCAAAAAACCATATCCAATTCAACATCACAACTAATAATCAACATACCAACAAATGCAACCCATCATAACAATTAACCTCCTACTCTACGACAAGTTCAAAAACTACTAGCATATTTGGATCAACAAATTCAACAACTTAATTATATCATCCCTTCTCTTGTCTCAACATACAACTCTCAAAACATGACATACATTCAACCTTCATCAAATCAAAACCAATACCTTAATAATCCCTACATAATTCCTCCACTAACTCTCCACATATAAATCTCACACATATTGTGGCATAATAACTTCAACAAGTTAGAGATAGGTCAAAAGACTCCAAAAAGTACATCAAAAGAAATCTTATACATTTGAAGACATATGTCCTTATCCTTTTGAAAAATATATAACCATGATACCCTCCCCCTAAAATTTTCAAATGCTCAAATTTAATAATTACAAGGAGAAAGTTGATCCTAGAGAGATTAAAAAAGTTCTATGCGCCATGTCAACCATGATACCTTGGGCTAAAAGTTTCAAATGCTCAAATTTGATAATTACAAGGGGAAAGTTGATCCTAGAGAGCATATTAAAAAAGTTCTATGCACCATGCCAAAGAAGTTGCTTATGGGTAAGTGCAAGAAGTTGAGTCCACTTATGGGGGAACTTTTAAACTTAGTCGTTTTCACAAAAAATAGCTCCATGAAACGAGATCTTGCAAAAGTAAAACGGGGTAACATTAAGGTTTGGGGTCTCGAGCCGAAACTCAAATTGAGGTCGCATATGCTATGGGACCCTGAACCTAGATTTACAAAACGCGACCCCGTATAGTACGTGATCACATTTCATACATGACCCCGTTCGGAACAAGGTCACATTCCAAAACATGACCCCGTATAGAAAAGGATCACATTTCATACATGACACCGTTCGGAATGAGATCACGTTCCATACATGACCTTGTTCGGAACGGGATCACATTTCATGATATGCGACCCTGTTCCGTGAGTGTAATTTTTTAACAGGCGATGGTCATTTTCAAGGAATGTTGCCTCGATTCAGAGCGTGATCTCGATCCATTTCCAGCCACAACAACCTCTAGGCAAGCCATTTTTTTAGTTTTTTCCATTGCATTAACATTTTTAATTTTTTACTGTAATTTTTATTGTTTTTTATTAAGAAAAATGACTGTATATGTGAAATTTATTTACTTTTGTTGTTTAAATGTAAAAAAAGATTAGGTTTCATATTGTATTCAAAATTTGCATATATTTTGTACATATTTACATTTAATTATTATTGGGTTTTTATTGTGTTTCTTTGTGAAAATGTAGAAACCACATACACTACACTATCAAACAACATAAAAAAATGAATGAGCAACCTAGAATAGAAACCTTAAACAAATAAATTATAATAGTAACCCTAAATGAATAACTCATAGTAGAAACCCTAAACGAATAACTTACAATGGAAACCCTAAACAAAATTAACACCTAGAATAAAATTCCTATATACTTCAATCAAACACAAAATAAACAAATAACCTCTATAACAGAACCCCAAACACTAAACCCTCTTTGCGTCAAATATAAACCACGAGTCAAGACTCTTCACCCTCAACCATAAACCCTAGCCATCAACCCTAGGTTGTATATGTGTACTTGTATCCCTAATTACCATCCCTTAGGACCCATTATGTATCTCAAGGCACCTCAGGACCGATTATGTATATCAGGACCCCTTAGGACCCATTATGTATCCTAAGTGGTCCTAAAATGTATCTTAGGACCCCTTATGACACGTATGATCCCTTAGGACCCATCAATGTGTCCTACGACCCCCTAGGACCCCATGTGACATCTACGACCTATTTATGTATTATAAGGGGGCCTAAGGTGTCATAAGGGGTCGTAGGATCCATTAATGGATCTTAAGCGGTCATAAGTGGTCCTAGGATCCATTAATGTATCCTAGGCCCCCTTAGGACCCCTTAGAACACCTATGACCCCTTAGGATCCCTTATGACACCTACCACCCCTTAGGACCCATTAATGTGTCATAACATACATTAATGGGCCCTAGGACCATTTATGACCACTTAAGACCCATTAATGTGTTCTATGACCACTTAGGACCCCTTATAACACATTTGACCCATTATGTATCATAAGCAGTCCTAAGGGATCATAAGGGGTCGTAGGACCCATTAATATATTCTAGGTCCCCTTGGGACCCATTAATGTGTTTTACGACCGCTTAGAACCCTTATGACAACTATGACCCATTATGTGTCATAGGGGGCCTAAGGTGTAATAAGTGGTCCTAGGACCCCTTATGACACCTATGACATCTTAGGACCCATCAATGCGTCTTACGACCCCTTAGGACCCCTTGTGACACCTACGACCCATTATATATCATAAGGGATCCTAATGTGTCATAAGGGGTCATAGGACACATTAATGAATTCTAAAGGGTCATACGTGGTCCTAGGATCCATTAATGTATCATAGGTCCCCTTAGGACCCCTTAGGACACCTACAACCCCTTAGTACCCATTAATGTGTCCTAGGACCCCTTATAACACCTACGTCCCATTATGTGTCATAAGGGGTCCTAAGTGGTCGTATGACACATTAACGGGTCCTAAGTACTCATAGGATCCATTAATGTGCCTTAGGACACCTTATGAAACGTAGGACCCCTTAGGACTCATTAAAGTGTCCTAGGACCCCTTAGGACCCCTTATGACACATATGACCCATTATGTATCATAAGGGGTCCTAAAGGGTCAAAAGGGTTCGTACGACACATTAATGGGTTTTAAGTGGTCATAGGAGCCATTAATGTATCTTAGGTCCTCTTAGGACCTCTTAGGCCACTTATGACCCCTTAGGACCCATTGATGTGTCCTAGGACCCTGTATGACACCTACGACCCATTATGTGTCATAAGGGGTCGTAGAATACATTAATGGGTCCTAGGACCATTTATGACCCCTTAAGACTCATTAATGTGTCCTACGACCCCTTATGAGACCTTAGGACCCATTCTGATACATAATGGGTCATATTCATAAGGGGTCCTAAGTGATCATATTACACATTAATGGGTCCTAAGCGGTTGTAGGACCCATTAATGTGTCCTACGACCCCTTAGGAGCCCTTAGGATACATAATAGGTTGTAGGTGTCATAAGGGGTCCTAGGAAACATTAATGGGTCCTAAGGGGTTGTAGGTGTCATAAGGGGTCCTAGGATACATTAATGGGTCATAAAGGGGTCCTATGATACATTAATGTGTCCTACAACCCCTTATGACCCCTTAGGACTTGTTGTGATACATCACAGGTCTTAGTTGTCATTAAGGGGTCCTTGAGCACCTATGACCCATTATGTATTATAAGGGGTCCTAAGGGTCCATAAGGGGTCGTAGGAAAAATTAATGGGTCCTAAGTTGTCATAAGTGGTCTTAGGAGCCATTAATTTCCTCTTGTACCACATCAATCATTTTCACAACTCTCCAATTTACACGACACACTCAGTGAAGATATTGTTTAAAAGTCAAGATGACTTTCATCTATATTGTGAGGATTAGATAACAAAATGCAAAAAAATTGAACATGGTTGATTAGATCATATCCAATTTTCTTTTTCTTGTGTCTAGACAAAATGATACCAAATTTCTTCCTTTACATATCTCAAATCAAGAGATGAGAACCTCTAATATCCACAATCAAAACAAACAACATATCTATAATCCTCAATTTCACATAATGGGGTGAAGCCACATCTAATGTCTAGCCTTCTTGTCACATAACCACCTTGAAAACAACCATATCCAATTCAACATCACAACTAATAATCAACATACCAACAAATGCAACCCATCATAACAATTAACCTCCTACTCTATGAAAAGTTCAACAACTACTAACATATTAGGATCAACAAAATTAACAACTTAATTATATCATCCCTTCTCTTGTCTCAACATACAACTCTCAAAACATGACATACATTCAACCTTCATCAAATCAAAACCAATACCTTAATAATCCCTACATGTAATTCCTCCACTAACTCTCCACATATAAATCTCACACATATTGTGGCATAATAACTTCAACAAGTTAGAGATAGGTCAAAAGACTCCAAAAAGTACATCAAAAGAAATCTTATACATTTGAAGACATATGTCCTTATCCTTTTGAAAAATATATTGATGACATTAATTTTTGCCATTAGTATACTTAAAGGGAAAAACATGATAAAGGTCATTGGTATAAGCATAACCGACAGACAGAAAGCATACCCGACAAGAAGACAAGACTATTGTAAAAATCCTAAATATAGAATTTACTGACGAACATTGACAAGAGTGAAACTGACGAAAAGCATAACTGACGATACAATTTTTAGAACATCGCCGATAGAGAAGAAAAGGCATACCCGAAGAACAGTTCAAGTAAGGAACACCGGCAGAGAAGAAAA
Organism: Thuja plicata; assembly: GCA_018584345.1. NCBI lineage: Eukaryota > Viridiplantae > Streptophyta > Pinopsida > Cupressales > Cupressaceae > Thuja > Thuja plicata. Next base: position 4,353,311 of record MU224737.1, read on the forward strand.
CCGACAGACTGACAGAGCAGCCCGACCATCAAAACCGACAGTCAGTTACAGAACCCGCAAAAAGTGGATCTGACTTTACACGTCAGATAAAGCAACGTAATTCTATTTATAGAGGTTTTACTTGTTTTAAATACTTACTTGAGGGTCAAGAAAGCATATTGTAAATGTTTTAAAGCATCCTAATAGATCTAAAACACATCTAACTAAAGATCAAGGTCAAGTTGTAAACCTTGGATCTAGAGTTAATTTGAAAAGCGTGAATCAAGAATAGAGCTAGAAACTAGTATAAATAGATGTTCCATCATTTGTAATTCGAGTGAGTTGTAATCATTTGACAAATGATAGTAGCCATGGAGAGCATCTAAGCTGAAGAAGAGAATTCATGCAAAGTTTAGAAACAAATCAAACTAGTTATCAAGAACACAGGAAGGCTACCGACGAGCAGAGACAAGGTATTACTCAATCACTCAAGGTGATTACATATACATTGTAAGCCATACAAGATCTGTTATCAGAAATTAGAGATTGCATTCACTATCAGATCAACATTTATATTGTAGTTGCATTCTAACAAGTGCATCACAACATAAATCATTTTGTAGAAGTGGACTTAACTGTTCTTTGATAAATCTCTTAAGAGAGTGCACACCTAACGGTGTTGCTAAAGCTTCAAACGAAGTAGATCCTAACAGGTCTCCACTCTAATACTCCTAACATGGTAGATCATCATAAGTGATCAATTGTAAGCCTTTACCGACTCCCTTCTTATCTGCAGATAGTGAAGTTTTGTGGGTAGACATCCCCATCGTAATTTTTACTTCCTAACAGGAGTTTTCAGGGATATCATATCATGTGTTATGTGTTATTTGTTTTCATGAATGTTTCTTGAATTTTTATACATGTAAAGAACTTATATTATGATTACACATACATAAGCAAAGATGAACAGATAGATAGGCATATACAAATCTAATGACACAAAGGTTAATGGGCCAACCACATAAAAAGTTTTAGAGGTACTGATTCACCCCTCCCCTCTTAGTATATCATTTCAATAATTCCAACAATTGGTATCATAGCTAAGTCTCTTTCTTGAAAAGCTTAAAAACTTAAGAGAAAAGATCCACACAATGGAAAAGTACAGACTGGACAAGACTATTGAGAATGAGCAGTTGCAAATTCAGATTTACTATGAGCAGTATAAAGAGGCGAGAGTAAGAATGAGAAATTTTCTTGATGAAAGAAAGATCATGGATACAAGGCTTAATGAAAAATATTATCAAGAATAGGAGATCCCAGATTACTTCAACTATGCTGAATCATCAACGAGCAAAGCTTCAGACACATCCGTAGAAGAGATCACAAGTCTACAAAAGGTCAATCTACATCTGACAGAGCAAATCAAGATGCTGCAAATCGGTCAAGAGACTCAGATGGTAAAAATGATTGATGTCATGAATGATTCAAGAAAATATGAATCAGAGAGAACATTGGATATTGATGATAGGAGGAAAATAACAGAGAAGCTACAAAAAAAATAATCAGAGATTCAAAGACTTACTGATCATCACCATGAGATTACCAACCGGATTATTCTTATGAGTCAAGAAGCAAACATATTAAATACTGAACTCATTGAAAGAATACAGATCATCGGTGAGCTAAGGAAAGAAAATGAGAAACAAGATGTGGGTAAAAGCCACAAACACTGAAGGTGCTGGAACAAGCAATGCAAATGATGACACCCCATCCAATGGATTTGGTGGCATCACCATTTCCAACTAAAGTGCACAAGTAAGTATGGAACTGCATTATGACAAGTTATATTATGCATCAGTTCCATTACATATTGATCATATAGACAAATCAACATTATTAAAGATGCACTATATTGTCACTTGTAAATGTTATTAAAAAACAATCATCAGTTATTGGGTACAAATTTGCATCAGTGAACACACACAAAAAAGTTAACACTACTTACCAGAATGTATCGGTCATTACACAAAAGCCAAGTCGCTAAGTGTAAACCAACGGACATCAGTGATCCTTGAGCCAATGAAAGTTGTCTTCGCCACTTTATCGAAAATCATCGGTAAAGTCACCAAAGCTGCTAACAACCCCGATACTTTGTGCCTACACCGAAGATGTTATTTATGCCTCAACCGACGAACTCAGTCTTTGTATATCGATGAGTTGTTGGGCATTAATGACAACCTAGGGCACAAAAGTTATAAAAGTCAGATGGTAGAACTCATTTCGCACCCACAATTTTCAAGCAACCAAGAGAGCCAAGCAGAGCGATTGGAGAGAAAATTGAAGTGCAACCACAACAAGATTCCTACTCAGCTCAAAGGATTCACGAGCAATCACAAGATTCAGTAAGTACCTGCATTCACCGACCATATTGTTTAATTTATGAAAAACCTTAAATTTCTGAAACATGATGGCATCTACTTCAAGAGTTGAAAAGTTGAAAGAGGATAAAAGGAAAACGATCAATCTTATCAGCAGAGGCACTTGTGTTGAACCAAAATACAAGCTGCACCCATAAATTGCATCAGAACCTGATGATTCTGGAGCATTCTCCAGAATCTCACCTAGGGTTTTACTCGTAGAGGATGTAAGGTCCTATATACACTGCAAGATCTCAAAATTGGGAGATCTAGACCTAGATAATGCCTACAGGGAACTGTGTGATGAAGCTGGCAACCTGAAAGAAGAGCACAAGCATCTGGAAGTGAAAAGACTCACAAATACATTACACTTTCCCAGAGTTTTCAAAACATAATGGATATGAATAGTTCTCAGCAGAATGCACAACCAGACTTTATTCTTAATAAGCCAAAATGAATAACAAAGGATGTTATTCATGCAGTTATTGGATATCCTACGACCAAAAAACCACAAGCTCACAAGCACCCATCCCTGAAGGAAGTGGAAAAGCTAATTGGAGCAAAATCAGACAAGAGAGGTCTCAAGGTCAGCACTATCACCGAATAAGAACTCAAGTTTGGTGCATGTGTGGTAGGATACAAAATATTTCAGGCAAGCAGAATGAACAACATAGCAAGTACTGCTATGAGCACAACTTACAAAATCATCAAACAAGGAAAGAAGATGGATCTTGCAGAGATACTGTTGAATCAACTTGAGGAGAACATGAACACCATAAGATCTTCTAGAACAAACATTGGTATGTTTGGTTCCCTCATTATGTGCATATTCTTTTACTTTGAAGAACACTTTCCTTCCATAGGAAAAATAGTATGGGATACAAGCAGACCTGTAACCATACAAATATGTGAGCATATAGAGTCACTAGGAACAAATTTTGATGACATAATGAATGAGTATTTCAAAAGCATTAAGGAAATATTGCAAGCTAGAACAAGGATACCTAAAAGTTTGATAGAAGAACACAAAGAGGACATATGTTTTATGGTAGATATTGATTTTACTTATATCCAAGCAGTAGTACCTAGGAAGTCCTGGCTTCACATTTAGAATATGAGATCAAAACAGGACAAGCCAATGAGTGCAACAAGGCACTATTGAATGAAGCAATTGACAACAAGCAAGAAAGATTTGGCACCTATGAGGAAGCCAAAAAAAAGATCAAGACAAATCTTTTTTTCAAGAAGATTGTAAACAAGAAGGACAAGATGGTTAAAAACTTAACCAAGAAGTTTGTAGCTACTGAAGAAGGTGAAGAGGAAACAAAAGGTAAGGAGGAACAAACTGAAGGATAGTCACCTATCGGTGAAGAAGAAGAAAAGAATGACTCAGAGGGTACACAGTCAGATTCTCCACCTCCTCCTACACCCAAGAAAGCAACAACAATAGCTACTTCAAGAACAAGAAGCCAGACTACAAAGGAATCAACTCCTTCACCATTACAGAAAGGAAAAGTGAGGATATATAAGAGAAAACCAGCTCCTCAAAAAGAAAAAGAGACCAAAAGGAGGAAGATGACTAGAAATCGAGAAGATATAGAAGACTTAGCTATGGATGAAGATGATATAGAAATACAAAAGGAAAAAGAACCTTTGGTCCCTACAACAATTGATAAAATATGCAAGAATATTTCAGAATCACAGTCTATTTCTGATCCTAACATTAGGAAATGGTTAAAAATCAGTACAGAGGATCAAAATGAGATTGAAGAAGCAATAATTTCTAAAATGTGCAAACATCATTATGTTCCACTACAATTCTCAGAATATGACATTCCCAACGAACAATCAGAGAGATTGTCAGCTAGATGGACATTTGCACTACATCAGGAAAAGGAAATAAGAGAAAGAGCACTTGTTACTCTTATGCCTTCTGATTCAAAGAAGGAAGAAATTACTGAGATGATGAAGAAGCATGAAAAGGAGTTCTCACCAAAAATGAGAGCATATGAATTTCTCAAAGGGAAGCTAATTGATCTTGATCAAAATAGCATTAAGAAGTG
>MU224737.1:4367462-4412630 GCA_018584345.1 Thuja plicata
TACACACACACACACACACACACACACACACACACACACACACACACACGCACACACACACACACACACACACACACACACACACACACACACACACACACACACACACACGCACAATTTGAACACATACACACTTTAAATTTTTTTAGTTCATGTACAATATAAAATTTAATAAATTGAAAATGTATGTACATACATGTGTACAAGTTTGTTGAGCTCCACTATGGATTGACTTATCTTTTTCTCGACGCATGTGCAACTTGGCACAACTCATGGGCTATAAATTGAGAAATATCTAAGTTGTATTTTTAAATTAAGTCTTAGACTTGTTTTCTAAATTTATTAATACTGGTAAATAGGGAGGCCATCTAGAAAAGGGTACTATGGGAAGTGCTCCACCAATGTCAGTTGTAGTAGATGACCCACCTGAGGTAATTTATTTTCATGAAATAAATGATTTTTAAATTAAAAAATTGTCAACATGTTTACGTATTAATTGTACACCTGTGTAGGTTGACACGACCATCAAGATTGGTGTTGGTGCATATGATCATGATCAAAGTACATCACACTAGGACACATACTTTTGGGTTTTATTTCTATATCAATGTGTTTAAAAAATTTGTATTCATCTTTTTAGGTGGATTAAATTTGACTTTTTATGTACATCGAGTAGTGCATGTTCTTATATAATTTTATTTGACCTTGTATAGGCCCTTGTGATTGACACTTTTGACATTGATCATTCCATGCAGACAGAGTCTTAAGAGGGACACCAACATCACACAGGTCCTGGTGACCACCAGGACATTAGAGGAGATGCACAAATTGACATGGTAATTTATTTGTTCATCTTTAATTTATATAAATTCAATTAAAATGTTTTAGATCATTTTGAATAATTTTGGTGTTGATCATTCCATGCAGATAGAGTCCCAAGAGAGACAACGACATCAAACAAGTCTTGATGACCACGGAGACATTGGAGGAGATTCCAAATTGACATGGTAATTTATTTTTTCATCTTTAATTTATAAAAATTTAATTCATTTTTTTTAGTTTTTTTGAATAGTTTTAAATATGATTTCACGTATTAGACTATGATTTCAAGTATGATGTTTTTTTACAGATTCATTCAGACCATCTTGGTTCACGCAGATTGAAGAGGACTCTTGATTTTACAGGCATTTGACACATGAAATCTTTATTTTATGGATTGTTGATTTTATAGACATTTGAACTATGTATTTACATGCTTTATTATCTATGTTTGTTGCACTAATCATTTGAGTTGACATATTTCATGCTTTATTTACATGCTTTACTAGATGGACTATATGTATTTACATGTTCTTTACTAGATGCTTTACACATGGATTGATCATTTGAACTATGTATGTTGAGATACTTTACATATATCTACTAGATTTTCTAGATAGTTTATATATATTTACAAGTTTTGCTAATTATTTCATATATTGGTAGTTTTACTTTAAGAACACAAGAAATTTACAAAGTCAAACTAGTAGACTAGTGCTTATTAATGCAATACAAAGTCTAACTTAAATGAAACTCTAATCACAAACTAGTTTGAAACATTTTTACATTTAACACGTGTACGCATGAAATAAAAAACCCAACATATTTATAAGTATTATGAAGGTTGAAAGACAAAATAAAAGTAATGTCTTATATTTATTTTCTATACAATTATCATATTGCCTAAACTAAATTACAAGCTACCAAGAAATTTGAACATCCAAGTAGCAATAATATACAAAGGTTACATATAAAATAAGATAACAAAATAAAAAAATAAGATTAAATTGAAAGTGTTACATGTTTCGTTAAATTTAAAATAACAAAATAAGGTTACATATAAAATAAGATAACAAAATAACAAAATATAAAGTGTACAATAATTTATTAAATATAAAAAATAAGATTAATTGTTCAATAGTTCAATAGTTTAATAACATTAAATAAGTTCAAAAGCTCATATAAAATAATAAAATTGATTGCAATTTGAGAAGATACTTGATATTGTATTGTGTAGACCTGCAATAATAGATGAACCATAGCTAGAAATCTACAATAATAAATGATTCTTTAATAAGTGACTAAAAACTTGTAGAAATAGTACATATGTAACTAAAAACATGTACAAATTAATTACACCAAGTAAAAATGTAAGAGCATCATGCTTACCATATTAAAAATGGGTATTCATTAAGTTCTTCAACACCATGGTTTCATAGGAGATGTACAACAAAAAACAAGAGACCTGTACAATAATTCAAAATTAGTTACATTAAAATTTTATGTGAACTTAAGGGGATGTAAAATCAAGATGTCGTAAGGGACCTAAAATTAACATGTCTTAAGGGGATCTAAAATATAAATGTCTTAAGTGGATTTATTAAAAGGATTTAATTATAAGATGGCTTAGGGGATGCATTTCTAGGATGTCTTAATGGGATATAAAGTTAGGATGTCCTCAGGGGGTGTAGGATTAGGATATGTTAAGGTGATGTAAAAATAAAATAAATTATATATCAAGTTATCACAAATACTAAAAGTACACATATATACTTACTTGTATCTACTTATTCCATTGTACCATCTGCATCCTCTCTTTTCTGCAATGCATCTATAATTTTCTCATGCTCTTCTATAGAAATTGACCACAACTCTTTATTAGTAGGTCTCCCACGATATCTGACTAGATTTATATTTGTTGCTACAACCAAATGTGAGTAGTGTATAATCTTCTTATGTGTTTCATAGTCTTAGAATGCAAGTAAACCATTCTTCCTTGGTAGATATTTTGTAGCCATGTTCTAAAAACCACTATCGAACCTATTGGATAATGATAGCCATGATCATCTTCTCTAGGTTCTACTAACTCATGTTTAGTCTCAACACATCTATCCAACCAATATTTTGTTTACTCTTCATTGTCCTTAGGTGCAACAACATCATACACATGCCCTACAAATAAAAATAAAATAGTTAACTAACATGTGAAATAAATGATGACTTAGTTGACTTAGTTGTTTCAAGACTTAAACTTAAAAACCCCTATTTCTGATCTAATAAGTTAAACTTGCATGCATAAATCATAAACACATTCACAAAACATAACACCGATATTTTTAGCAAAGAAACCTTGATAGGGGAAAAATATCGGTGGGTTTGAAACCCACAATATGACTATAGCTTGTTAGAAGTATAACATATTACAAATAGGGAATGTGCATGCATCCAGGAACACTTCCTAGATCTCATTGCTCAAATACAAAAGGGCTTTAACCATGTGGAAGGCTCACTGCCTTACAAGATCACTACAATGACCACATGAAGTTTGAAATGTATAATGACATCTATCCTATGCCTAGGTCAGTCCAAATGAAGTACAATTCAAATCTATTTCCAAACCTTCTCTGCCTCCTACAAATGAACAGTTTGACCCTCAAACGATCTGACACACTTGCTACCAAGAAGTCACACTATCACAATAAAAAATATTCACCTAAATATATATAATTCAAAGAGAAGAGATTTCCACAATCTATGATAATCACCATTAAGAGTTGATGGATTTGATTGTGTTGTAATTTTTTTACATCAACATTTCAAATCACACTCCATGATCCATCATTAGGATGAGCATGAGAGAGCACCAAGAATGAAAAAGTGGCTTCTAATAGAAAGTGAGCATGACATTTGTGTTGCAAGGAAAGATACTTCCTCTATTACCTCTTAATACATTCTTTCTGGAGCCCAATGGTTCTAGCATGTGTAGAGTTATCCACCTACATCAACAAGTTAGGTCACAATGAAGAAGTCAACTCTAATTGCAAAAAATATAATCTAGAATTTAGATGATTAATCGTAGATCTGGATAATTTGATAACCACCTTGAGAAGAGATAAACTAGCTTGGAACATGTGGCATGTGTTGTAGCTCCATAGATGATGGATGATTCTAATAAAGGAAGGGACTAGTTTTGAGTCATGAAACCTTTCTAGGAATGCTAGGTTTGAAAATTTCTTTGCAAGCTTGATCCTTAGAATCTCTAATTTTTTAGAGTTAAAATCAATTTCCCTCCCATGAAGGGTTTCAATTAAAGAGAAGAGATTTCCACAATCCATGATAATCACCATTAAGAGTTGTTGGATTTGATTGTGTTGTAGATTTTTTTCATCAAATTTTCAAATCACACTCCATGATCCATCATTAAGATGGGCATAAGAGAGAACACCAATTTCCCTCCAATGAAGGGTTTCAATCAAAGAGAAGAGATTTATACAATCCATGATAATCACCATTAAGAGTTTCTAGATTTTATTGTGTTGTAAATTTTTTGCATCAAAGTTTCAAATCATACTCCATGATCCATCATTAGGATGAGCATAAGAGAGCACAATTTACAACTTTTATTCGAAATATTGATCCAAATAATTTACAATGCAATCAAATCCATAAACTCTTAATGGTGTATATATAATTCATCAAACTTAAAAAAATAAAAAATGTTGGCTCCATCCACTTTTAAAATGCAATTCTATGTCCCAAAAACAAATCAATGTTTGTCATCTAAAACATAGCAAAGACCCTTATCATCAACCTCAAGTATGTAACACAACCAAAAGTCATGCCTCGAACATCTACAACATGTTTTATGGAGCAAGTCGACCAAGAACATAAATAGAACCAACAACGATTGAAAAATACTTCAAATATGATCACCAAAATTGATGTGGACCTCCAACTCTATAGGCACCCAATCCAAGAACATCCATAGGCATCATGAATAACACAAAAACACCCGAAACTACCCAAATCATCGAATTCACTAGCATCTCTCATGCCATACCTCAATAACACTATCAACATCCACTGATACACTTGAAAAATGCCTTGCATTCGTCAAGACCACAAACCGTTTTAATTGAGGATACATCAAAATATCTCAGTCATATCCCACACATCTGCGAACCACAATCCCACCATGTAGAGCAATACTCACCACAATTCAACAATACTGGCAAATAGTGTAGGAACCACTCACCATGCCTGACCATGTAGCATATCCAATTCATAATGCAGACCTCCGTAACTTGAAAGGAATCAACTAAAGACTATCTTCAACACCTTCCTAACTTCTTTAACCACTGATATTCAATTGCCTAACCACACCATCACATTGAGCATACTGCACCACTGTTAAATAGATATGTTGACATTAATGACAACACATCCAACTTGCTAACAATAAACTTTTGGAAATTATATTACCGAAATGAAATTAGATCAAACATTAAATTGAAATATAAATTGATATAAAAAATGCAATTACCTTCTTTTCCAAGATCTGAAACACGATCATAATCCTCTGATGCAAATAGTTGAACATTATCTTCAATTATTATTTCATATTGCTGATGTATTTGGCCAAGTGTCAATGATCTTTTCTTACACTCTTCAACCCATTATTTATTCTCACAAGCATCCCAATCACCTAAAATACAAAATTAACCAAAACATGCAAGCTCTCTTGTCCACATAGTCCATGTGCTTGCATATGAACTCTTAAATGAATGCCATTTTTTTGATCCACTAATTATCTCACAATCAAGTCTAGGTGGAATGTTATTTTCTTCAATTAACGCAAATACTCATTGAATTATAGAGTTCTCATTTGTTCCTATAGATAATTTTAAATTGCACCAATCTACAATCGCACATGCATCTTTTAAATTTGACCATATCCTCAAATTTTAATTGCTTTCTAGCCAAAATTCTTTTAACACATGCACCAACTCCGTCATGTTCTTCTTTACCATGTCCAACTTTAAAAAAAATACAAATATGTGGTATATTGGTTTCCTTGTGAGTCCTACTAAGGAAATAAAATATTCAAGCATTCTTGAATTGTCCGGTACAATTATCTGACCATATGAAATGTTCTCTCATCTAGATTTATCGCTCTCTTAAATTAATATTAAATATGTAAAAACAATATTGAACAAGCTATGATGAGTGCATCTAATTAACACTAAAATATAAATATACTCCCTCAATTTTTTTATCATCCTCTGTACTATCATGTGCATGTCTATAAACAATGTGAACAAATATAGCCACTTGCATTGAATTGTGGTATTGCTCTTGAGTTTCCTCTTTTGGAGAAAGAGTATAGTTTTTTGTAAAGTCAACAACTGATAGTATAGTACCAATTAGAAATGTATTTCTACATATGTGAAATTGGCCATCATTACATCTAGCATATTGAGAGTGTTTCACATATTTTGGAATAGTCTTACTCTTGAATTCTGACATGAATGCATGTACACTAATTTTTTTGTGATTAATTCACACCACTTTCCAATTTTCCAATTTTCCACGTGGTGTGAATTAAATGCCTAACATTAATCCAAAATTTGTTTCACATAAATGCCTAACGTTTCATTATTTTTCTCATTTTCCACATTCTCATCAATTGAATAACAAGTTGACATTGAAATGCTAATTTTTTGGATATAAAATTTCTATATATATTTTATTCACATACATTTTTATCTATCTCCAAGATATCTTACTAGGAAGGCCATCCAAAATATTACTTTCAATTTTCAAAAAATACTTTTCATTATCAACATCATTATAATTTTTAGTTACACCTTGTTGAAAAGGATTCTCATTTTCATCTAGGGGAGGATTTTCATTTTCAACAACATAACAATTTTTGTTTTCAATAAGAGGAGGATTTTTATTTGCACTAGCAAAAGGATTTTCATTTTCAACATGGGGAGAATTTTCATTTTCATGATATCTTGGAAGAACTATGCTAGGAATTGGATCAATTTCAACACTCGTATATGCTTGTAATAAATCTCCATAAAGGTTATCATCTATAATCATAGTTTCTATATCATTCAAAGGTGGATTTGAAGATTTACCTAGAATCGTGTCTATTGTCACATTTTCTACATCATTGAAATATGGATTCAAAGACATACTTACATTACTATCTATAATCGTATTTTCTTTTGCACTCACCTCTTTGACATTTGCATCTTCTACATCCATTGTATCCCCATGGCATCTTTAGTATTTGTCTCTTCAAGTGTTGTGGATCCTGATGCTTCTTTATTATTAATTTATCACATCCTCATTCTTCTATCTCTTTGACATTTGGCCTCTTTCTCTTTCTCCACTTAAATTTCCTCAAGGTTCATAACCCTCCTTTCCTTCCTCTTCTGATGTTTTTTAGATACCATGATTAACAATTCAAATCAATCATTACAATGTATTAAATGGTTGAGTCCTTCCAACATACTCTCAATGATTGATTCCTTCCAATTGTGAATAGAATATTGCATCAACATGACAAAAAACATAAAAATTTATAGAATTGGTCATTGTTAGTCATACTAGAAGGTATATTTGTTGTTGCAATAGAAGCTTAAAATAAAATTTAAAAAAATGGTAAAAAAATAGGATGCGACCTCGTTTATGAAATAAGGTCACGTTTCATTTTCAAAACGTGACCCCTTTCCACAACGCTACCCTATTCTATTTTTTAAAAAATTTAAAACATATAAAAAAAGGAGCAAGGCCATGTCCCAAGAACAATGTCACATTTAGTGAACGTGACCCGATTTCATAAAATTTGAAATCTTTCCCTCAAAATTGGTTTGGGTTTAGCTTTGGGAAAAGGCTTGGTCAACCAGCCATAGCTTTGGATTTGGTTTGATCTGAACCTTGGAGGCCATCTTAATCTGCAGACAAAATACACACTTTGGCCAAGTATCAGAATGCCTTTTCTGTAAAATATTTAGATAGAAAAAACCCTTTATAGATCATACTATGTAGATTCCAAATATGTAATTTGTTTTTAAATTTGATTAATTTTTCTATTTTACAATTAATTTGTACTAAAACATGTGTTGAAACTAGAGATGATAGGTTGTCTTCTTATTGTAATAACTTTTTTTAGATGAAAGTTTCTTGAAAAAAAATTATATGACATCAAACTACAAATATTTATATACACTTTTTAAAAATAAAAAATAATAAGTTTAAGTCAAATTATGCTTGTTGTACATGAGAGGTTTTAAAATAGCAATTATGTCCAATAAAAAATTCAAAAAATATTGTCATCAATCTTGACTATGTTACATACCATATCCCAAAATTATTCAGAGAAATAGTTTCATTTAGGTCAAATTATTCTTGTCATACACGAGCATAGTATGGTCTTGACAAAGTAACTTAAAATGTGGTTTTCACTAACGTCTATTGAAAGTGGAATTGTATCATTTGGGCATTCAAATAAATTACATATTTGGAAATTAGACTTCGAGTAATAAAATTTCTATTACTGACTTTTTTTGAGATTAATCTCTAAGTACTTCAAATATTTAGGTCAAACATGATGAGTTTGAAAACATAGGAAAAATAGTTCCACTTTTTGGCCAAAAAGTGGACTCAACTTCTTGTTGGCACCCTTATAATGATGTATATCTTATGAAAATTTTTCATAGAAGATTAAGTCAAGTAGTATAATGTTTCATCCACCTTCCAAATGGTTCCATCACCACCTCTAAGGACTCAATTGAAAAAATTATTACATACTTTTCTTACATGATTGAACATGGAATTAATATGCTAGACTTTTGCAACACTAAACAAAGTAATGGTGAAATATTTTCTTCCTTATTTCAATGGAGACATATTAATAGTAGATTCCCATGACCCATACCTAAAAAATGACTGGTCACAATATTTGTTTAAAACCTAAATCATGTGATGGCCTTTCACCTAGAAATGTAATGTCCGACCTCCTTTGTCAAAATCATAGACAAGGAAATAAATATAGGAAAGGCCCTCATTGTTGAAGGGTTAGTGAAGATTTGTAAGGACACTAAATATAATAAAAATAGCCAACCTATTGGCAATCCCTTCTTTTGGGAAAAAGACAAAAATATTCTCAATGATGGTGTGACATACACTAAACATGTTCAAATTGTTCAAATACACACACCATCTTCTCACAAAAATTCAAATATTTAGATTTCCCAAACAAAATGATCATTCGAAAAAGACAACCAAAACAAAATAATAAATTGAAACATAAATATACTCTATTGGGTGAAACCATGGAGGTGGTCCAAAAAAATCTAGTCCAAGAATAATTAATAAAATTACCTATGACTAGATCTTATGGAAAGAATCAACCTAAGCTCTCCATTGGCAATATGTGCTATGGTGTTATCATTGATGTCAAAACTCAACATTGTGAAGATCAACATTGATTTGACTAAGATTATGGAAGACTATGGTAAGAGTTATACCATGATGCCATCCCTCAGCATTGTTGTTCTATGGTGTTGTCATTCATGAGTAGCTATAATAGATGTTGAGTTGGTATTTCCTATGGAAATGTAGAGATGTTTTTGATTAAGGTAAAAATAGGTTTTGAAAGGAACCCAAAACCTTTTACAAGAGGAAATTAAAGATAAGCAATGACAACCCTTACAAACATGATATTCCTACTATGAACAAAAGAGCACGACCCAAGAAAACAACCCAAAACCTGAGGAAGAAGAAAACCAGTCAAAAAAGCACAGATATCAGCAAAATTACCAGCAAAACACCAACAAACCTTCCAGCGCTGCGGCCAACTTAATGCAGCTTAATGCATTTTTTCATAGGCTTCCTCAGCCTCTTTCTGCATGTTTTCCATCAAGTCAATGGAATCCTTCAACATTAGCATCTCCTTTGGGATCTCTGGAACTTTTCTTTTGACACCTCTACGGGTTCTAGTGCTCATGCCCACGCTCTCAATATCACCTTCCACCGTGAAAGTAGTTCTTTCCAGCAGACTCATTTCCAGGTAGGCATATAAAGCTTTGAGATTCTGGACAGAAACTTTTAGCCCTTCATTACTGTGTTTCAGAATAATGTTTATCATATTCCCATTGTGACTGATTTGGGCTTTCATCTCATTGAACTTATCTTCAATAATTTCATTAACCTTATCAGTAAGGTCATCATCTTTATTTTTATTTTTTACCTTAATCTTCACCTCCTTCTCCATTTCCACCATTATGGAATTGAGAGGCTCCATAGCTTCTTGCATGTTCTTGAGGTGTAGTTTCATCATGTTCATTTCCTCCCCGATCCACTTTTCCATGTTAGCCCCATAGTCCTCTGTACACTTCGGGATTCTCTCATCAACCTCAAAACCCACCATTTTGTATTCTGAGTTAAGTTTTTGTTTTTTCTTCTTCTTACCATCTATCCTCTGAATTCAAGAGAGATGTTACTAATTAGAGGTGATGTTATGTTGATGAAGTATATGGCTGGTTGTTAACCCTCATTGGCGTTGATAAGATTTTTTGTAGTGATACTGATATGTTGAAGATTAGAGATGGAGATGAGATATGGTGTGGAGGATCATGTTTGATGACATGACTTGTTGGTTGTTAAAGCAAAGATGATATCATATTAAGATGATGATTAGAAGCATTAAGATGATGATTAGAAGGATTGAGATGAGGGTTAGAAGCATTAAGATGATGATTAAAAGTATTAAGATGAGAATTAGAAGCATGGAAATGGTGTTGATGATATTATAATTCTACAAGTTGTAGTATCTCTCTTGAATTCTCTCGGATGAGAAATTGTTGCTACAAATGAGTCCTAGTTTTTATAGGTTGATAAAATGTGTGGATGTAGGAAAGTATGTTGAAGATTGAATATAAGAATGATTTACATTCCTCTACATTTAATGATATGGTCTTGTTGTCTAGAACATATATTGTATGTTATGTGGACATTGCACTCCTATCTTTTCACATCTCCGATTTTTTTGTGGATGATTTTGGTGTATGAAATGTTTTAGAAAATTGAGAATATGGCAGGATTGGTTCTGAAAATGCTTCTCCTTTCTCCACATTAATGTTTATACCATTGTATCTTGGAAAAAAATTATATTTTTTTTTGCAATATCTCAGTTTATATTTAAGGTGATGAAGTGTACCACAAGTATGTTTATGGATTTGTGGTTCATAATTATGTTTCCTAGTCATTTGGTTATGAATAATTTTGTATTAGAATGGCCGTGGAAACTTGGGTTGACATGAAAATATGAAAGATATATTTTGAAATGATGTTGGATGTTCAAATAATATCTCTATGTGGTTTTCATGATAATCTATTGGTTTTTTTGGTCTCGCATTATGTTTAAAGTTGTCTTTTTGGGCGATTTGTGGATGTATGACTAAAAAAGCCTTTTTTATTTCTTGCACTTTAAATTTGGGGGCATGTTCCAACAATTGAGGTTGTGATGAGTTGTTTTTGGGCCATTCTATTTCTCAGAGTGATTTACACTATCAAAAATAAGTTTGATGTTGTGATTTTGGGATGACTTGTAAAGGGCTACATGCTACATATATATGTTATTTTTTTATAACTTAGGGAAATGTGAGCTAATATATTTAATGTTTATGGGTACATTGGAAGAAGTTATAATATCTTTTTAAGTCCACTCTATCTCATGGTTTTGACCTCTTATACTATGTTGTGTTGTTGAGGCTGACTCGTTGGGATCAATGTTTTAGGTTGACCTTCCCTTCACTTAATTGCTATTTTTATTACCAATAGGATGTAAATATACAAGATCAAATCAATTTCAAAGTACGTGGAGCATATGTGGATTGTAGAAGATTTCAAATAGAGAAAGCATATGTGCATGGTGGAAGTTGAGTCAAATTATTGAAAGATTTCCTGAGACATCATGTCAAAATTATCTAAGTTGTAGGGAGACTACTAGAAGCTATGAGCTGAAGGATTATATTTTTAATTCATTCTCATGTATCCTATGCTAAGATAGTGAGTTTCCTCTACAGGTCCTTCTTTGCATCTTTCTCAGAGATATAGTGTATTTGTAGAAAGCCATTTATCTTTTCCTAAGATAGAGTATATTGGTTTCAAGTTTGGAAGTGATCTTTATTGCAATACCTTTCATATATTTTGAGATATTCTAACCATGGTTTTTCCTTCATTAGGTTTTGTGATGTGTAAATTTTGTACCTAAATGAATGTTGCACACAACCACTCAATACGATTTTATATCAACATGTTAGCATCAAATTTAACCAAATTGAACCAAGAAAAATGTCAAAAATGTTCTATTGATTCTTAGATAGAAAATTTGCAAGAATTACATAGAATTCTCTCAAATTAAGCATGAATTCTTAGAAAATAAACAATCTAGGATGGAAGATTTCATATTAAAATCCTAAAATGCATGGAAATATGTTTAGTTATGCTCCATTTATGATCAAATGCATGAAAATGAACTAGATTAGCTTAAGAAAATGAACTAGATTATTGCTAGAATGAAATTGACATTAGTTTGATGCTAAAATTCACTATTCACCTATATGAAATGAGCTAGAATGGCTGCCTTATATAGATTTTTCTTGGAGGGAAAAGACTTCAAATCCAAATTCAAATTTGATGGTTGAGATGCATCCATGAGGGATGGCTAAGATCAAAGATCAATTGATCCATGTGATTACCTCTTATTGGTTAGAGGTTTGACTTTTGAGACAAGTTGAAGGAATATTAATGTTTTGAATTAATTAATTCCTTTTAGCAATGTATTTTTTATTTTCATTTGATTTAAATGATCAAGATTAATTGAAGAATTAATGCCTCTTGGTGAGTGATCTTGGATTCTAGATTTTTGATGAATTCTATATTTAAACCGATCTAGTTTAATTATATAATTGTGATTAGATTTGAATTGAAAGTCTTGATTAGGGCCTAGAGGACTTGATTTCAGATTAGGGCCTGGAGGACTTGATTTTAGATTAGGGCTTCTGACTTTATTGAACCATTTTCAAGTGATTACATTTGCCTCTCTTTGAATTGATGTGTGATTAGTACATTTATTCAAAGAACATATGATTTTAACTAGTGATCAAATAGCTGGATATGAAG
This sequence comes from Thuja plicata, assembly GCA_018584345.1. Taxonomy (NCBI): domain Eukaryota; kingdom Viridiplantae; phylum Streptophyta; class Pinopsida; order Cupressales; family Cupressaceae; genus Thuja; species Thuja plicata. The sequence continues at coordinate 4,380,483 of MU224737.1, forward strand.
CGATGAAACTATTCTTGATTAGAAACCGATTCCAAACTTGACTGAACAAAAAATGATTGAAGCTGCTGAAGATTCTATATTGCTTGATGAAACTGATGTGATGACCAGGGAATCAATTTGATGTGGTACGATGAAATTGATGCCCCAACTTTTTTTGATGGTAGATGATATATAGAGACCGGAATAATCAATTTGATGTGAAACGATCAAAACTGATTACCTGCCTGATTTTTGAGGATAATAACACCTAATCAATTTGATGTGAAGCAATGAAATCGATTGTTGTTATAGCTATGTCTAAAATCTTGATCAAATAATCAATTTGATGTGAAATGATGAAACTGATATATTTCAAGACCTGATTCAAAAAGATTAACCAGACAACCAGTTTGATGTGATGTGATGAAACTGATTTCTAGTAAAGATTTGAGCAAATGATCAATTTGATGCAAAGTGTTGAAACTGATCACTATTGAGAATTTGATTGAGATAACCAACTTGATATGGATCCTGATGAAGTCACTTATCTCCCGATGTTTCAATGAAGAGACTACCAATTAGATGTGGTGCATTGAAATTGATATCTCCCTTGATGTTTACAACTTGAATTTTGATAAGAGTGAGCAATTTTATGTGAAGCGTTGAAATCACTCATTCCAAGATTAGTTGATTTGCCGATTTAGGACTATTGACTTGATATGATGTTTGATGAAGATTCTCCCAGCTCTTGGAAATTCACTTTTCTTGATAACTTGATCGATTGCAGAGTTAAATTAGAATTTGATAATGCCCTAGTTATTGGAATGATTTAGTAACATGATCACTTGATTAAGAATGATTGATTATGCCCCCTTGGAATCAAAATGAACATGAGATTTGCTTGATTTACATGTGAAACCATTTGAATGAGAATGATAAGCTTGGAATGGAGATTTTGATTCCAATAGAAAAGGAAGTGGCAAGAACCACAAAGAAACTACTTTTCATTTGGTCAAAATCAGACTTTGTAGGACAAAGATAGAGCCAAAAAGGTGCAAGTGATAAGCAATAGTTTGGGTTAAAAGTTTGAAATTAATTACCCCAAAAATGAGATTAAATAGGGTAAAAATCTCAACATTACTATTCATTTTTACTATTCATAGTGAGAGAATTGTAGAGCTTAGAGAGAGAAGATTCCAATCCCTATGGAGAATCATGAGTTTTAGGTCATCCGACGACACCAGTGTCCTACCCACTACCCTCCAGTGGTATGTAGTCGATAACCTCCTATTAATTTTGTCATTAATGCTCATTTGTGCTCTTAATTTTCAAATTTATTGCTTTCATTTTAGAATGTCATTCTAGGTCCTTAGAAGTCATTGTTGGAGTGTTTCATCACTTTCAGTAGCTAAACTATCATTTCCCGTTGTCTAATGGTTGTCTCTGGGAAATGTTGACCAAATTTCCCCATCCTTTGCAATTTGGCTATCCTCTGTGTTTTCCTGCCCAAAATGGCTCAGCCCTTTTTAAATCTTGCTTTTATGTCATATCCTTGAGTTGCGCAACTGCGCGACGAGCTGCCAATCGCAGTCGTCGCGCAATCGCAGCTTATTCTTGTATGTGTTCAAATTCACCCCCAACTGAGCGACGAGCTAAAAAGTAATGTCATCACGTAGTCGCGAGGCCTCATCAAAATTGGGTGATAAGCTCACGAGTGCGCGACGAGCTAGAGGATCCACGTTGTCGCGTAGTCGCCAGGGAAAAAGGTAAAAAGGAAGGCAGTGCGCGACTGAGCGATTCAAAAAAACTAGCTGCTCGTCGCTCAGTCGCTGCAAAATGAGGACGAACATAATTCTCCCTGCGAGTGTGCGACTGGAAAAGGAAGTGGCTTGTCGCTCAGTCGCTGAGCAATGGACACAAAGGCAAAACAACTCATGAGTGAGCGACGAGCTGAAGCAGACGTTGTCGCGCAGTCGCCAAGCAAAAGGCGAGCAGAGGAAACCAAGCGCGGGTGCGCGATGAAATGAAAAGGCTGCTCGTCGCTCAGTCGCTGTGGTTGTCAAAAGAAGGAAGAAGTGCTTGCAAGTACGCGATGAGCTAGAAGAGCAAAGTAGTCGCGCATTCGCCGAGAAATAAAGGTAAACTAAATGCAGCTGGCGAGTGGGCGAATGAAGAAAAAGAGATGTCATCGCTCAGTCGCTGGATAAGAAAAGATAAAGAGAAACAGCTCACGACTGAGCGATTAACAAGAATAAAGAGCTCGTCGCGCACTCGTCCATAAAATGAAAGACAGAGTAAGGTCTGGGCGACTGTGCGACCGAAGGAAATAAAAGGATGTCGCTCAGTCGATGAGCAAAGGATAAAAGAAAAGCATGGCTTGCGACTCCGCGATTAAGAAAAGATGTGCTCGTCGCTCTGTCGCCAGACATTGCCGGCAAAGAAGGATATGCTCGCGACTGAGCGATTAGCAAGAGAAAAGGGCTCGTCGCGCACTCGCGCATAAAACAGAAACAGAGTATGGGAGGCTGTGAGTAAGTGACAGAGCAGAGATGATTTGTTCATTTTGCAGGGATTTCCAGATTTGATCAGAGTATGCTAATCACAGGATTATGCAAGAGGCAGTCGGCTGATCTCTGTTTAGATCAGATCTTCTCGAAAGGAAAAGAATCAGATATTTTGCAGAAATTAGATTTTGGGGGGATCAAAACATACAGTTGATAGGTCTACAGAGCAGTTATTGAATTTCAAAGACTTTTGCGACTCTTCTAGAGAGACATGACCGCTTCTGCAGATGAGCATTTATGTTGATATTTTGAGGTGATGACTTTCAGGGGTGAAGCGGTGGCTAAACAAGAAAAGATCTGATCAGAAAGTTATTGCGGGAAGTGCAGTTGGCCTTCGAAGTTGTATAAGTATGAGTCGAGGCTCGTCTTGTAGGGGTTGGAAGGTAGTTTGATATTTGTAGTATTTTTCTCATGTATCTATTTCTTTCATCCATCTACTTCTCTTCTGGTTCTATGACAGCTTGCTGTTATTGTAATTACCTTGTGCCTCATTTGGTATAATTCATGTTTATCCTCTTTTGCAATCAATAACTGTGTAGATGTTTTACCCTTTATTGATCAAGCTGATTCTGGTTCATTGTGTGTTGTGTCTATTTCGCTTGGATTACTGTATTGTGAAGTTTTCTCTTCCCTTGTGGTAATTTTAGTCTCTGACCTTCACATGTTTGCTAAGAATCATGTGGTAGAAGTTGTATTAGTTGAGTTATATGGATGTGTAGTGTAGTTTCAAGGCAGAAGAAAGTAGGCCCTATCTTGGTGTATCACCCTTCCTTTCAAGTAATTTGGTTTTCTGCATCTCCTTCTCCCTTTTCCTTGCAAGAGATAGTTTTAGGTGCATCCTGATAGTAGAGGAAGCCGGCCTTCTCCGGAGATTCAACCTCGTAGTTCAAGTCCCACAGCTTGGAGGTTGATTCCATGTTTCACTAGGTTGCTGTTAGAGAAGCTTTCAACAAGGGTGCAAACCTCAGTGACAACAGGAAACAATCATTTCCTATCTACCAAGTGTCATTTCCGGTCAGCGAAGCATCATCTATGGTATGAATAGTTGTTTGCGGGGAATAAAAGACTGTTTCCCATGAGAAATATTATTTTTCAGTCCAAGCAACATCAACGGTCCCTGAAATGTCATTTTCAGGACAGTGATCTTGAAACTCAGTTTTGAAGTCTGAAAATTTATTAAGTCCAGATGATGTTGTCTGCGTTAACCTGTTAGAATAGTTATCTTTTGAGTCTAGCCTATTTTTACCTTCCTGTCTACCCCAAATCTGATTTTACCATGTGTTTGCATTTGTAGGTTGATAGAGGTATGTTTTTGATGCGAGGAATGTATCCTCGTGTGTTGTCTATGATTTGATCTTTATCTATTGAGGATCGTAGGGATATCACCCAATGTGGGCTAGGGTTCCTGATAGAGATGCCCAAGTATAGAGTCAATAGAGGGTTGTTGACAACATTGATTGAGCGGTGGAATTCAGAGCATAACATGTTCCATCTGCCCATTGGAGAGATCAAAGTGATGCTAGAGGATGTGTGGAGGATTTTACGCATACTTGTGATGGGAGAGATGCCTTATTATGATTTGACTGGATGTGCATGCATCGATGCTGCCATTTGAGTTTTTTAGCATCCTTTGATTGTAGAGCAACACATTACCTTGGAGAGGATAAAGAGACATGGTCTAGCACTTGTGAGAGTTTTAGCAGGATTGATTGGAGGATTTCTTGTACCAGAAAGGAGTTCTCATAGATTCTATGTAGGTTGGGGTATATTATTGGAGGATTTACTACAAAGTCCTTGATGTATGGCTTGGGGTACCGATCTCCTTGCTCACTTATACCATGATCTTCATCAGGTCTTCTATTGATAAGATATATCTAAATCCATTGGTTTGATATTGTTGCAGATTTGGGACTGGGAGCACATCCAAGTGACACGACTAGTAGTAGTGAGATCTCGTCAGAGAGACAAGCCTTACATATACATGTATAATGGAGATATTGTGCAGCCCCGTCTGGGAAATATAGATTATTTGAGATGAGTGATAGATGATATAATTGTCATGATTTGGAGACCGTATTTGGATTGTGAGGAATGGGGCAGTGACAGGTGAGAGATGACCTATGTATGTACTAAGCATTTTCTTATTGTTTGCTCTCCTTATGTCAATGAGAGATTTTTAGTTACACGTGTCTTGAGACAGTGTGGGATGGCACAACCAATGCCCTAGGATATGGATGCATATGTGAGGACACAAGAGGAGGCATAGTGGGGCCCTCATTTGAGATATGATACCGCACTCATTGAGCATTAGTGGTTAGTATCAATTCAGTGGGATCTTTCTATGGATATTATAAATGTTGGTATGACTGCAGATTATTCAACATATTTTTCTTAGCATCCCTTTCCACAATTGAACTCTCCAGATGAGGCGATACGTGCTATCATAGATGCCAGAGATGACAATGATGATGATGAAAGAGGTGGTGGAGCAGTTAGGGCTCCTTCTTGCAGATGCTCTAGCAGTAGCGAGGATAGTGGTGGTAGAGGTGTTGGTGGTAGAGCTCCTAGCTAGTGGTCATCCCAGATAGGTTAGAGTATGGATTAAAGGTATGACACAACCAATGGCTATACAACCACCATCTTCTTCTTAGGTTCCTTCTTCATCATAGGTTTCTCTTGTTGTTACTTCTGTTCAGACTCTGGACATATTACAGATGCGAGTTATATCATAGGGTTTATCATTGAATCAGATGCCATCCTCTTCACAGATGCCTTATGCTACATAGGTGACTGCATATACATAGGTGTCTCCACAGTTGAGAGTGATTAGGACCACTGGTATAGGTACTCATCCTAGGAGTTAGATTGGATTGTAGACAGGTACCCCACCACATCAGAACATAGGGAAGACAAGTGTTCATATAGGTCGTCCTCAGAGAGGAGTATAGATAGGTTCAACGGGTGTATGGGTACCTATTTCAAGGCTAACAGGCATACCAAAAAAGGGTACAGGTGATGCGACATTGATTTCTTGACTTTGCAGAGAGAGAGAGAGAGAGAGAGAGAGAGAGAGAGAGAGGTTACAGACCCACATAGCTATTTTACAGGCACAGTTGGAAGATAGAGACAAATCCTTGGATAGAGCTTAGAGAGATGCTACCCTGCAACATAGTAGAGCTTCATATTATTAGGCTACATATTTATCAGCAGTACTAGATCCTACTACCAGGGTTACTCCATTTTCATGATCAAAAGCATAGTCAGAGGGTGCCGAACCTAGCAGATTCGATGTTCCCCCACCAGGACCACTAGGAGAAGATACAGGAAGTCAGTGTTAGAGTAGTCATATTATAGCTAATAATTAATTTATTTAATTATTAGTCTATTATACTCTATGCTTAAGTTAAACTTAGGCATCTCATTATTCTCTAGGGTTTTTCACCTTTAGGGTTTCGGTATCCTTTTATAAGGATTCACCGCTTTGCATTTGATTAAGGAGTTCTTTCACATCATTGTAATTTCTAGAAACATATTGTTAATATATTTTTTTCTGTTGCATACGATGTCTCCTCTGGCTTTTTGGCCGCCATAACTTCTTCTGTCTCTGCTTCATTCTTGTAACATGTTATGCATGCAGGTGTTCTTGGGAGAATAGGGTTTTTCCTATTTTAACAGTTAGTCATGATGGTCTTTGAGCATTATCTGCATTTTTGATAATGATGTATTGAGATTACTATGATATAGCACCATTTTTCTCCATTTGTATGATGTACCCCATGGACATTATTGATATATGATGACATTCTATTGTTATGATTTCTTTGTATCTTTGTCACTGATTTTTTATGCATTATGAGATGATTATGATTATGCTTTTAACACTTTGCTTTATTTCCTTATGCTATGGATGAAAATGTATGGATGCATTTATTTTTGTATGTTTTTTATGCATATATGTGATGTTAGATTAATGTTATGGATGCACATGTAAATGGGTTTAATGATAGTTAATGAAATACAACTGACATGATTATGCATATGATGGTTTTTATTTCAGTGAGTAAAATACTCAATCATAAGAAAAATGACATCATCGTGAATGTTTGAAGTTTTGTTTTCCCTCTTGTAAATTGATGTTATTACAACCTTTCATAGCGCCATTTCCTAGAATGCCATGCAAATCCTAGAATGAAATGCAATACTAGAATGAAAATGCACCTTCCATCCTTGTCTTTATTGTGTGCTTAGATTCATCATTGAGCTTTAGAAGACCCCCATTTTGATACAACCAACACTGATACTCAAGCGATCATGTTAATCTAAATATCACTTTTCTCAGATACAAGTACGTACAATCATCACTAGTTCTTAAGCGACCATGATAATATGAATAATAATTGTGTTAGATGTTTGAATTAGTACAACCACCACAAAAATTTCTTTATCATGATGATATGAATACTAATGAGTTACGATTTGATATTGTATTTTGACACAAGCATCAAGATATGACAGATCATGATGTCCCGAGCATCAATTGCGTCAACAAGCAAACACAAAACAAATAAAATATCATATTCCTTCCTTGATCTTATAGTAAAATGACTCATGGAATATATCCAGAGATATGATAATAATCAATTGATAAGATAGCAATCATGTCTAACATAGGTGTTTGATTTGGTCTCAAAATCAGAGCCTTTCATGTAGCTTTAGTTTTGTCATCATAGACCTTGTCAAAGACCAATGTAGATCACAAGTAGAAATCAAAGAAAATATCATTCCCTTGTCCTTGTGTTTCTAGAATTAGATCATCATCGAAGCACTTGGGAGATATGATAAGGAAAAATTGATAATGAATAAGCAGTCATTCAAAGAAAAACATCCCGACTCCTTCCTTGTTTCTCTAGTATGGATACATCATAGAGTTACTCATAAATTAGTGTAAGATATAAAATATTATATTTAAATTTGTTTGTTTGGAAATACATGTATTTGAAATTTAGGGGGTAAATAAGATTCTCTCCTTTTATCCTTAGATACACAAATAAAGGATCCAAATTGATTAACCCCAAAGGAAGGATCAATGCATAACTGAATCAATCATTTGGAAATAAGAGCAAAGAGGAAGATCTTAAATACCTGTTTATAGATTTGAATGTGTGATAGGTTTAGATAGATTAAGAAATTTTAATTGAAATGGATAGGAGAAAAGTACTAACCTTGAAATGTTGTAGATGTGAAGAATGCTATTTTTGGGGGTCTGCACTCATTTTCTGGGAAATCTGAGACCGGATCTGGAATAGAAACACAGAAATGAACAAAACCCAAAAATATTTTTCCATTTTGACACAGTTCCAATTTTGACCCTCAAGTCAATGTCACCATTGACCTAGAATTTATGATTCCGACCTAGGGAAGAATTGACCTAAAAAGTCTCTGACAGGAAATCTGTTTTCAGATCTTGAAAGTTTTCCAAAAAGGATATCTGAATCTGCACTCCGATCTACTGTTCCAAACCTGTACCTGGAAGAAAAATGGTTTTTTTTTTTTGAGGGGGGAGGGTTTTTCCTTGGTCAAACCCCAGTTTTGGATTCAACCTCAAAGTATAATTGAAATTGCATAAATGAAACAAAGTAAATGAACAAATTCACCTTGCTTGTAGAAGTCCTTGTGGCAGATTCGAATTTGTGGATCCACAAGTATGTATGCCCAAATGGATGTAGAATGTAGAATTTAGGATGTCTCAAAATCAATTTATTTTGGATCTTCAACACCAATCTTGAATGGATCTTTGGATAGGAAGAGGCTTGGAGGAATGTGGATGGAGAAATCTTCAATAAGAGGGCTCCATATAGCTTGAATCCTTCAATGGATACCAATGGATCTCCTTGATGAATTGGCTGTTTTAATTCTTGAGAGTAGATGCTTGCTTCAAATCTTGCTTCTTAGCTTGTCTCTTCAAGTCTTGAGCGCTTGTGATTATGCTTGATGATGGTTAGATAAAATGAGAGGAGAAGGATTCCTTATATACCAATCTAGGGCACAATCTTCTAGAGAAGCCTACATAGGAGAATTAAATTACCATTAGACCTATACCCCTATAAGAGGACCTATATTAAATATAATTTAAGATTCATCATTTCGGAACCCAAAACAACCGACCCAGAAGTAGGAATTAAATATTTCTGAAGCCCAACATCCAGAAACCCCAGACACTTGAAATCTGGACCTTGGGCCAGAAAAAGGTCAATTTTGACCTAGGTAAAGGTTGAGGTTAACCTAGACCTAGGTCAACATCTAGGTAGAACTTGACCTAGGTTAGGGTCGAGGTCAACCTTGACCCTGAAGTCAAGAACTTCAAATCTGTAGATCAGGGTGCCAAAAATAGGCTGAAGAGAAGTGGAAAAGGGGTAGAACAGGGGGAAATGCCAAATCCAAGTTAGAGACCCATTCAAGGTGCTTGACATGACCCAAAGCCACTTACTTAGAGGGATAAACTAGTCTAAAATGGAAGCACTTCCATTTTATGAGTATACATTTAGCTCCCTCTTTAGCAAGAGTATGGACTCGATGCAAACTCTTGGTAAAGGAGATCATAAAGAAAATATAATCTTATCAAAATCAAAAGGGACAAAGGAATCCTAAAGCCTCTTGGGACTCAAGCCTTTTTCAAACCTAAGATTACAATAAGAAAGACATCACCAGTCAAAGAGAAAGAGAGAGAGAGGAGTGGTTAGCTCACCCAGAAAGATGTGTGTATCTCACTGTGAACCACAAAAAGGATAGGATGTCCTACCAAGAAAGCACTTGATAGTCACCCCATAAAGTTGTGCACCTTCTAGCGGCTTTGTGTATGTATGTAATGCATCTTCTGACAAATTTTATGAAGTTCCCATGGATCCATATCCTTATATTACCATGGCATAGATTAGTAAAATGTGTATCCCTTCAGGATTTAGCAACTTATGTGTGTTACCTTCCGAGCGTGTATCATATTGAATTGTAATTAAATGCACATCTCTTCAAGATTTATAAACTTAAGTGCGTTACCTTCAGAGGATTTAGCATGCTGCAAAACAAAAGGTTAGAACAAAAATGCAATAATGTAGAATGAGGGAGGCCGTATATATGCCCCCCTCCTTAAGATGGAAAAATACATACTATTTTTGACATGTTAAGGAAATAAAAGAACAAGGATAAATCCTTCTTCAACATCAAGACAATATCCATAGACAACACCTAGTCCAAGCCAAGAAGGTCATAGCTCCTATGAGGCGATGGAAGGGATGAATGCAAAGATATATCATGCAAGAAGTGAAAAAGTAACCCTTGTGAGGGATAGCACACTATTCAGTTTCCAAGGCGAGATATTTATCAACCATGAAAAACCAATGTTTAAACAATGAAATAGGTTATGATCAAGGACATAGATCCTTAATGCAAACCAAAATTTTCATGTATGATTGGATATCACATAATAGATAGATACTGCTTAACCAAGGGAAAAGTGGATCTTGGAAAGATAGAAAAAAAGGAGATGGCATCCTTTCCCCCAAGTGTAGGAACAAGGATGAAAGGGGGACCAATTATATCGCTCACAACACTATGCAAGACAATGAGTCCCCAAAGATTGAGCTAACATTGTTTACATAATCTAGAGTTCCATAATAGGAACATAAATGTTATTTAGAGAAAACATGATTGAAATATAACTCATTGCCACATGATATATACATAACTTTACTATCAATGAGCTTCCTAATCTTATAATGTAAAGCTTGACATTCATTAGTTGAGTGATCATGAAATTTATGATACAAACAAAAAGGAAGAGTATTCAAGTGTGGACTACGTTTCTTTTTTCATTTAGTTCTAGTAATCATCTTAGCATGAAGGAGTCTAGGAAAAAGAACTTCTTGGTCAAATTCCTTCATAGGTTCATCATGTTTTGAAGTGTTATTTGATATGTTGGTAACATTGATATGTTGTTGAGGATTAAATCCCAATCCATAAGAATTCTCATGCCCCCCATTCTGTAAGGGAATTCCTGGTTTATGCTTACCACATCCTTGACTATGGAATCCTTGTTTAACCAATAAATGATAACCAGGACCATAACAAGAAGCCATATCAGAAGGATTCAATGGAACTTCAGTAGTCACTATTTCATCATTAGTAGGTTTGACAGATTCATAGTGGGTAGAAGCAGCGACAAATTTATTATGAAGGCATTAGAAGAAAAAGCTTGTTGTTCAAACTCTCTTTGTTGCTTCATAAAATCAAGATTAGAAACCTTATACTCTCCAATTAAGGTATGATTAAAATCGAAGGTTCCCCAATCATCTCCAGGAAGAGCATTAGAAGAAGAATGATTACTATTAGGAATAGGAGTATTGTGGGTTTGAATATTCAAACAAGGATTTGGCGCATCATCCGCATGAAGTGTATACACCATGTTGTTGTGATTAAACTTGACTTTACGGTGAAGGGTGGAAGGAACAACATGCATCTCATGCAACCAAGGTCTACGAAAAAGGAGGTTATAATTAAGAGGTCCAGGCATAACATGAAAATGAGTATTTAGGATGATTAGACCTAATTTGATAGGTAAGATAATGATGCCCAAAGTTTTTTTATCAATGTTATCAAAGCCACGTATAGGAACATTATCAGGTTGAATAATTGAAAGATTGGCTTTGATCACTTTGAGCATGTCCATGCTAAAAATATTAAGCATGGATCCCTTATCAATCAAGGTCCTATGAATGATACTCTTATTGATAGTAACAACAACCATAAGAGCATCATATTTATTCTAAACTTCTTTAGAAGGTAAATCATTTTGAGTGAATACAATGTCAGGAGGACACGGGGTAGCATGCATGCACTGTAAGAAGGCAGTGATGTTATCTTGATTAGGAGGTAGAGTGGAAAGAGTTTTTAGAGATTTTTGCAAGGCTTCATGGTAGGTAGGTGAATTTTGAAGAAGCTCCCATAAAGAAATCTTCATAGGGGTATTGCACAATTGGTTTATCAAATCATACTCCTAGCTAGGAAGACAGGGTGGAGGAGAAAGAATGGGTTGAGAAGGTGGTAAAGAAGTAGGAACCATTGGATTAGGTTGAGGGGTATTCCTTATATGATAGGTGTGAGCTATCAAATCTTGATCATTGAAAGACTCTAAAGACTCCATAGGTTTACCTTTGATAGTAATGCAAGGACAACCTTTGATAGTAAACAAGGGTTTTGGATAAACCATGTTAGTTGTCTCACAACTACAAACAGGTTCACAAGAAGGAAGCAAAGAATAAATCCTAGGAGGAGATGAGGTAGGATCTTGATTCTCCATAAGATTATCACTAAGAAGGAGAGCATAAAGGGAATTCATATCATTCTCTGCTAATGCCTCATCACTATAAGGAATCCCAAATGGAGGTAGAGCATCTATAATGTCTTCTTCTTTCTCTAAAATGTCTTCATGAGGGGAGTTTGTTTTATAAAAAGATTCACCATCATGTATAAATATGTCATCCATTAATAAATCACTCTCTTGTATCAAGGCATCTCCATGAGGAGGATATAATTCAATTTCTTTATCCAAGGGTTCATCCCAAAAAGTGGAACATCCACAATGGCTTCATGAGGAAGAGAGTAATTAACATCCAAATCCAAAGGTTCATCCCAAACAGAAGGATTATCATCCCTATCAATAAAGCACCTTGTAGGAGTGCCATAAATCACTAAATATTGATCCCTAAAGGGGAAAAAAGGTAAATTGTATTCTAAAGTAGGCTCATAGAAAAGACATAAATTAGGAGAAGAATTAATGTCAACCCTTAGCTCATATCCATAAAGAGAAATATTAGAGTCATCTACTTTCTCTAATATATCCTTACAAGGTAATACAAGAGAGGAAAAATCAACATCACACACACTAAATGAAGTCTTTCTAGGTGTATTAATGTTGTAAATAGTGGAACATGAAGGTAACCATGCACACACCCTATGGTAAAGGTCAATTGGAGAGGTTGTGGAGGAGGATGAAATAGGAATAAGATCCATGGAGATCTCATTCAAACCATTTTAATTCTCACTTCCATGTACCTCATTAAGGGATCTATTCTCTTGTACAATAAAATCCTCATCAAAGAATTCAAAACACAAGTCATACATGTTGAACACAAAATAAAATTAAAAGCATGTAAATATTTTTGTGTTTTTAAAGAAATTTTGTAATTTTTATGTATTTTTGGAATATAAATGCAAGAGCATAAAATAAAACCTACTTCTATATGCATGCAAGATCTAATATGAAATGTAAATCTAACACCAAAGAGAAATAGTTGTCTATCACGGGTTCACCAAAATGTAAGATATAAAATATTACATTTAAATTTATTTGTTTTGAAATATAAGTATTTGAAATGTAGGGGTAAATAAGATGCTCTCCTTTTATCCTTAGATACACAAATAAAGGATCCAAATTGATTAACCCCAAAGGAAGGATCAATGCATAAATGAATCAATCATTTGGAAATAAGAGCAAAGAGGAAGATTTTAAATACCCGTTTATAGATTTGAATGTGTGATAGGTTTAGATAGATTAAGAAATTTTAATTGAAATGGATAGGAGAAAAGTACTAACCTTGAAATGTTGCAGATCTGAAGAATGTTTTTTTTGGGGGTTTGCACTCAGTTTGTAGAAAATCTGAGACTAGATCTGGAATAGAAATGCAGAAATGAACAACACCCATAAATATTTTTCCATTCTGACACAATTCTGATTTTGACCCTCAAGTCAATGTCACCATTGACCTAGAATTTTTGATTCTGACCTAGGGAAGAATCGACCTAAAAAGTCTCCGACATGAAATCTATTTTTGGATCCAGAAAGTTTGCTGAAAAGGGTATCCAAATCTGCACTCTGATCTGGTGTTTCGAACTTGTACCTACAAGAAAAATGGTTTGTTTGTTGGGGGGAGGGGTTTGCCTTGGTCAAACCCTGGTTTTGGAATTAACCTCAAAGTATAATTGAAATAGCATAAATGAAACAAAGTAAATGAACAAATTCACCTTTCTTGTAGAAGTCCTTGTGGCTGATTCAAATTTGTAGGTCCATAAGTATGCATGCACCAAATGGATGTAGAATGTAGGATGTCTCAAATCAATTGCTTTTGGATATTCAACACCAATCTTGAATGGATCTTTGGATAGGAAGAGGCTTGGAGGAATGTGGATGGAGAAATCTTCAAGAAGAGGGCTCCATAGAGCTTGCATCCTTCAATGGATACCAATGGATCTCCTTGCTGAATTGGATGCTTGAATGCTTGAGAGTAGATGCTTGCTTCAAATATTGCTTCTTAGCTTGTCTCTTCAAGTCTTGAGCGCTTATGATTATGCTTGATGATAGTTAGAGAAAATTAGAGGAGAAGGCTTCCTTATATACCAATCTAGGGCACAATCTTCTAGAGAGGCCTACATAGGAGAATTAAATTCCCATTAGACCTATATCCCTAGAAGAGGACCTATATTAAATATAAATTAAGAGCCATCATTTTGGAACCCAAAACAACCGACCTGGAAGTGGGAATTAAATCTTTCTGAAGCCTGACATCTGGAAACCCCAAAAACTTGAAATTTGGACCTTGGGCTAGAAAAAGGTTGATTTTGACCTAGATCAAGGTTGAGGTTTCCCTTGACCTAGGTCAAGGTCAAGGTTGACCTTGACCTAGGTCAGGATCAAGGTCAACCTTGACCCAGAAGGTTGACCTTGACCCTGAAGTCAAGAACTTCAAATCTGCAGATCATTGTGCCAAAAATAGGCTGGAGAGAAGTGGATAAGGGGCAGAACAAGGGGAAAAGCCAGATCCAAGTCAAAGACCCATTCAAGGTGCTTGACATGACTCCAAACCACTTACTCAGAGGGATAAACCAGTCTACGATGGAAGTGCTTCCATTTTTCAACTATACAATTAGAATTTGTGCAAGCATACCACATGACTGGTCATTTTTATACTTGTGTTGCTGATTGATAGATACAATGTGATCACTTGATGACAAGATGAGTGTTTAAGAAACACTGTTTTCTTTGTTGATGTGAAATGTGACTTGATCGATGGTATTGAAAATACCTTTGCTTGGTTGGTTGGTATTTAAGAATTATTATTGTTTGATTGGTTGGTATTGAGATGAATTTCCTTGAGGTGGATTGAATTGTCCACTTTCAAGAAAGATAATATTGGATTCCAAGCCAGGGTGATTAGGGAAATTATTTAGCAAACAAGTAGGAATGTAATCTTTTTATGTTTGGGTTCAGAGGTCTTGAAGCCACTGCTAAAGATATATATGAGCATTGATAGACAAAGTAGCAAGCTAAAAAATGACATCTGTTTACCAGGTTTTCACCATTCATAGAAGTTCTATTTTTGCTACCAAGGTGTCTGTTTACCAGGTTTTCACCAAGGCACAATTTTTTTGTTTTTTTAATTTTTTTTGTGCTTTTTCTCTCTCTCTTTTTTTCTTTTTGTAATTTGCATTTTTCTGATTTTTTTTTGATGTTATCCAAGCGCCTGTTTGCCAGGTTTTCACTTGGACAATCATTTTTTAGCTTCTTTTTCAGCTTTTTATGATTTTTTTAGGACTTTTCCACTGTTTATGAGTTTTTTCAGAATCTTTTCCACTATTCCACAGTTAATGACAACAGTCTAAGCATAAAATCACTTTAGATGATTGGTATTGATTAGATCAGGAAGTGCATCTCCTTCTATGGTAGCTAACTAATAAGCCCTAGATCCAAGTACTGCTGTGATTATGAAAGGCCCTAACCAATCAGGCTCAAACTTGCCCTTCTTTTCTCTGCATTGTTGATTTTTAGGATTTTCTCATAGCACCAGATCTCCCACTTGAAACTCATGAGGTTTAAATTTATTATTGTATCCTTTAGCGATTCTCTTCTGATATCCTTATAGATTTTCAAAAGCATCTGAATGTCTTTCAACCAACATTTTTAGGTGCTGTACCTATGAGACCCTGTAGTCATCATCTATGATCAACCCTC
Source organism: Thuja plicata (assembly GCA_018584345.1). Classification (NCBI taxonomy): domain Eukaryota; kingdom Viridiplantae; phylum Streptophyta; class Pinopsida; order Cupressales; family Cupressaceae; genus Thuja; species Thuja plicata. The sequence continues at coordinate 4,396,086 of MU224737.1, forward strand.
TTAAGGATGAAATTTCTACCTCAATTGGAAGAAATTATTCAACCCCATAAACCAAAGAATAAGGTGTAGCTCCAGTTGATGTTATAATACTTGTTCGATAGGCCCACAAAGCCGAATTGATTTGAACATACCAATCTCTACTAGAATCATTAACCATTCAGAGTAGAATCTTGAGGATCTTCTTATTTCTTGCCTCTCCCTGTCCATTTCCCTAAGGATAATAGACGGAGGAGAAATTTTGAGTGATTTTGAACTTGTTACAAAGTTCTGTCACATCCTTGTTTTTGAATTGTTTCCCATTGTCTGTCATAATTGACGAGGGAAGAACGTACCAAAAAATGATGTAGTTGAGGATAAACAGTGAGATTTGTTTTCCTGTTGCCATAATTAAGGGTATAGATTCAAACCCATTTGGTAAATTATTTAGTTGCTGTGATGATGAACTTGTGACCATTGGGGATGATGGGTAAATCTGACCAATGAGATCAAAGGCCCACTGCTGAAAAGGCCAGTGTGTGATAAAGGGTAACAATTCTCATGCTGGTGCATGTATAAGATTGCCATGTTTTTGACACTTCTTGCAATATTTTGAAAACTTAATGACATATTTCTCCATTGTAGGCCAATAGTATCTAATACACAAGAGTTTCTTAGCCAAAGTAAGACCATTCGAATGCGACCCACAAATACCTTCATGGAATTTGTGTAAAGTGTTGTTTGATTCTTCAAGATCTAAACATCTTAGTAAATTAACATCAAAACCTTGTCGATAAAAATCATCCATGATAATCATGTGTTTTTAAAGTTGTCGAATAAGATTGCATTTTGTTTTTTTGGATATACCCTCAGGTAAAGCATGTGATGTAGTACTAGTCTTGCTCCTTAGATCTCTTCTAGGGTCTCTTGGGTCAATCAATGACCTTCTAGGGTTCTTATATTCACCCTAGGATCCTTAGGTATCTTATCACAAGATCCTAGTTTTCTTCAACTATTAAACACCAAAAAAATAGAACTCACAACTTTGCAAACCTCATACTAGACCCAAATTGGTCTTTCTTGTCCATTTGCACAGTCTGATTCAAATGGATTCCAATCTTCACCAAATTGAAAAGGCATCATATGAAGATGTAAAAAGGACCAATTCCAAACCCTACAAGCTCACTTTTCTCCAAAAACACAAATGATCTTCAAGAATATATGCAATTACCCCCAAAATAGGGCTACAAGCAATTAGCCCTATTTGGACACCTTTTCTGCATTATCTTGGGAAAATGTATTAATAAGTGAAAAATAGGCTTAGGATCTAGACACCTTTTTCAGATACACTAAATATTTTCTAGGTTTTAGGCCCCTGAAGTGTCCGTACAGTCCTTCCTAATTTCATGCCTAAAATTTAGGGTTTTAGGCCTCCTTCACTGTCTGCACAAGAAATGGAATTTCTTGGCCAACAAGATAACTCCTCATAGCTTCTCCTCCTAGTTGAGGGTCCTCCTCTAACTCCTCTACCTTCCCACTTCCTCTGATTGAAGCTATGGATGCTTTCAATCCCTCTAGCTAGCTCTGCAACCTCTGATGATCCCTAGCCATGCTACTCTGGCTTGCCTAGGGTCTCATCTTAAAAATAGTTTCCACCACTTCCAGGGCCCAACCTACTATGTACATAATGTACATGGATTCTACTTTCATAATCCAAGGGCCTGGGCCAAAGCCACAATGGAAAATAAAGTTAAGACTCCATTTGCAACCAATGCTCAAAACCAGACCAGTGATTGGACTGAACTTTCAAGATTTTACAAAAGCAATAAAAACTATTCAAAATACCAAAATAACATCATAGGAAGTTAAATAATAACCTACATTAAAAGAAACAAATCTTACAGAAACACTTTCAATCCATTACATTTCCCGATCACCTCAAAACACATAAATCCACACTGTTATTGATTAACACAGTCCATACATGAAAGTTATAAAACTTTCCAACCCTTCACAAATCCTAAGGATGGTCTTATATAGATGACCCAAACACTAAATGGTCAGTTTTAGACAGTTACCCAATCAGTTTCTTCGAAGATGCTAATTTGTCTTAAAAGTAATCAATGTTGTCAATGACAACATTGACAACTTTTGGCAACTTTTGGGTTTGATTGCCAAACTTGGTCAAATCCTAGCCAAACTTGTCCATTCCACTAAATATGATGAAACAACATCAAAAAGGACCTCTAGTCCCTCTCTTGGCTCATTTTACCACAAAAATGCTGAAATTCCCTAATTGGGCCTAATTGGACCTGAGGGTCACCAAGGCACAAATAAGACCTATCCTCCTACAAACACTTCACACACTAGGAATCTTGGTCCCTTTATTCACCTAGTGGTCTGGCTAGAACCACTACAAGCCAAAACAAAGAAAGAGAAAGCCCTAGGTTACATTTCCACAACTAGCCTACCTAGGTGCTCCTGCACCAGCATGGGTTTCAAGGTAGTTAAAGATAGGTCCATAACGAGGGGAATCACAACCCACAAGTTGGAATAATAGCTTGGAGTAAGGAAAATTATAGGAAGGTTAAGGTAACTCATCCACTAGGAATTCATATCACGCCTGGTTATCTAACAATTGTACAAGAGACATGAGATTAGAAATTGCATTGGGTGCTTGATTGTTCAATCTAGGAATATGTTCAAAAGTTATGCAAATGAAATACTACTTCAAGTCATCCACCATGTTTTTGTATGGCATGAGCTTATCATCTTTAGTTTGATATTCAGTATTGATTTGATTTATGATAAGATGGGATTCATGATAGACATGTAGTGTCATAATTTGCCACTGTAATGCCATCTTTAATCCATTTACCAAAGCTTCATATTCTACAATATTGTTAGTACATGGGAATAAAATCTTGTAGGACTTAGGTATTGTGTATCCTTGAAGTGATATGAATACTATAACCTCTCCAGATCCATGTTGTTCAAATGACCCATCAAAATACATCTTCTAGGTGTGCTCTGTGATAATTAGGATTAATTCATCTGGAAAATCAATTGTTAAAGGAGTATCTTGTGAAAATGGTGCATCCTCCAATTGATCCACAATGAATTTTCCTTTGATGGATTTCCTTTCAACATATTCGATATCAAATTCACTTAGTATCATCACCCACTTAGCCAATCTACCTATTAAGGTTGCTTTGTTTAAAAGATATTTTAGTGGATCAATCTTGGCCACCAACTTGATTGAATGTGTCATCATATAATGCTAGAATTTATGAGATGCAAACACCACTGCTAGAAAATATTTTTCAATAGGTGTATAATTAAGTTTGTATTGCACCAATGTTTTGTTGATGTAATAAATTTCTCATTCTTTCCCATTTTTATTTTATTGTGCCAATAGTGCCCCCAGTGAGGTATTAGTTGCTGAAACATATAATAGAAATGGTTTTCCCACTATTGGAACCATCACGACGGGTGGATTTACCAGATATTTCTTTAGTTGATTGAATGATGTATCTCATGATTTTTCCCATTTATGGGTGATACCTTTGTGCATAATCTTGGTGAATGGGTGTGCTTTGTTAGCTAATTGATCAATGAATCTACTGATTGACTATAGCTTGCCTTGTAATGATGGCACCTGACTGATAGTTTTAGGTGGTGGCATTTCAATGATGGATTTTACCTTTTCTGGATCAACCTCAATTCCTTTAGCAGAAACAATATACCCTAGAAATTTTCCTGAGGTAACTCCAAATGCACACTTTTTTGGATTTGACCAAAGTTTGAATTGCTCCATCATGTCTAAGATTTTAGCTAGATCTTGTAGATGATATTTTCAGTGATGAGATTTACCTAAAGTTTCATCCACATAATCTTCCATGTTCTTATGCATCATATCATGGAAAATTTCAATCATTGCTCATTGATATTTCGCTCTTACATTTTTGAGTCCAAAGGGCATGGTGTTCTAGAAAAATGTACCCCATGGACAAGTAAAAGTTGTTTTATCTTGATCTTTTGGAACAATTTTTATATGATTATATCCAGAATACCCATCCATTAGTGATATCTCATATCCTGCTATGAGATCTATAATGAGATCTATTCTTGGTAAAGGAAAATCATCCTTTGGGCACGCTCTATTAACATCTCAAAAATCAGTGCACACCCTGATAGACTTTTCATGTTTAGATACATGAAGAATGTTAGATATCCATTTTGCGTAGGCAATAGATCTTATAAATCCCACTTTTAACAGTTTTACTAGTTCAACCTTCACCAATAGAGCAATATGTGGGTGCATCTTCCTTAGTTTTTTCTTAACAAGCTTCACTCCAGGAGCCATAGATGAATGATGCATGATTAAATCAGGATCATGCCCTGGCATGTCAGAATAAGACCATGCAAAGTTAATCTTATTTTACTTAAACAAATGTGTGAATTCTTGTTTCTCCTCATCATATAAAGAATGAGCAATATGTATGATTTGCAGTTTCTCCTCTGTACCAAGATTGATTGGTTGAGTGGGTTCAATGAGCACTAGAGACCGTTCCTGAGAGTGATCTAGGAGGATATCAAGTTTCCCATCCTCTAGCGCCTCAAAAAGGTTTTCACTATCGGATACGTCCTTTATTTTTTCCTTTTTTTAATGATCTGAGAATACCATAGAATGGTTTTCATGCTCATATCTTTGATTTATTTTCTTTTTTCTTTTGCGACTAGAAAATATGATATCCTCCGTAGCATTAGAATTCCTAGTGGAAGATGTTATAGGTTCTATTGCATTGAGACAACGAGCTATAGCATGGTCATTAGGTAACATAGGTATATCCATGGGTTCAAACAAGGTCCAGTCAATTCGGTCAGGATAAACGAGTTGAATGACATCATTTGGGTTGGTTTCACTGGTTTCAAGATGTAGGACTGAATTGTGATCATCATGTTCAAATGTATCAATGAGGTCTATAAAAGTACCTTCCTAAAGAGTGTTTAGAGCAAGAATTTCCTCACTATTATCACTCGAGTGGTCATCAATATTATGTGAACTGAATTGGAATAGTTGTATACCTGAGTGTTGTCCCTCTTCACGTCTTGTTCTATTGTTGAGATATGAGTTTTCTAGGATTCGTTGAAACTCTTCAGGTTCTATCAAGAGTCCTGTGTCTGAATCAATTATGCTGGGCATCACAATATCTTGTGAATCTGTAGCCATGTTTGGATGATTGGAAGCATTAGAACTTTATCCTCTCTCAAGTTGAGGTGCATATTGATGAATCACATCTATCTCTATATCCATATTAGCATCAGAGAATATATCCCATTCATACTCATTAGAATTTATCTTAATGGAATAAGGGAGATCTAGAACATGAGTGATTGTTACCATTTTCCCCCAGTTGGGATGACAGTTTCCTTGTCCATTGAGTTCCTAATCGGAATTGTTTTCATGAATCTCATTTTGATCATATTCAAGTTCTTGATTCTATAGCAGTGACATGTGTGCGTCTTCATCCCCTTTTATTTCTTAATCTCCTAAAATTGAAGGAATGTAACATTCACCTTGATAATGAGGATTGCCATCATGAATATGCAATAATAGTTCATATGATTGAGGTGTGAATTCCATTTGTTCTTCAGATTCTTCTTGTTTCACATTAAAAATTGGTCCATCTCAGATAAGGGGTATTTGTGTGTCTTCTATATACCCTATGCCTATTTCATCTTTGGGATCTCTGAATTGTGTCAGAATTGGTTCAACAAGACCCTCTTTATTGTTTCCTAGGGGTCCTTTTCCTTGATACCCCATTCTTTGCATGATGTGTAGACCACGTCCATATTATTGAGTTGAAATTTGGACATGTTTGACGTCTTGATGAGATTCATCATTTTCCTTGTATAGACATTTTAACACCTCATTTTCCTCATTTTCTTCTCCCACTGATTTTCCTTTCACAAAAGTTCCATTGTACATTGTTTGTGGTTTAGGTTTTTCTACCATTTTAGATGATGACAGTCTCCCTTGTGATCTTGGTGAAAAAGGTAATTATGCTACAGAGAGTAGTTGGTCAATCTTGTATTCCCCAATCCCATTATCATGCATTTTTAATTTATTTTCAAAGTCTCTTAGCATTGTTGCAGTTGAAATTTCTGGGGATTGTTCTTTTGTAGCTTTTCTGTTATGTGGGACCATTCTTTCATTTGATTGACAGACATTTTTACAAGATTGGAAGTAAATTGTGTTAGATGGAATGGTGATCTCCTCTCCATTATATGGAAATTTTAAGAATGGATGAAAAGTGGAAGGGACAACTTGCATTTTGTGTATCCAGGGTCTTCCTATAAGAATGTTGTAGGATAGATTAAGATCTAGCACTTGGAACACCATATTCCTTTCCATGGGTCCCACTTTGATTGGCAACATTACCAGCCCTTTAGATAATCTTTCTTCATAATCATATGCTTTTATGGTTATCCTCTTCTTAGGGTCAATATCTTCATCTGAGAATCCCAATTCTTTGATCAAACCTAAAGTGCAAATATTCAAGCCCGCTCCTCCATCTATCAAGACTCATTTCACTCTATGTTTGTGAATTAGCACTTCTATATGTAGTGGAATGTTATGAGGGCAACTCAGGGAATTGTCATCTTCTTCAGAAAAGGATAAATAGTGAGTTGTAGTAAAGTGTCCAACCATGGCTTGCAATTTATCTATGTCCATATTGTTAGGAACATTCATTTCGACCAAGGATTTTTCAAAAATATCTTTATGTGATTGATGCAGGAGCATCTTGGGTCCTTTGCAATCCTGTTCAACCAAAAATATGTCTACTTTCATTTCCTTAGTTTGTTCTCTATTTCTCAGCTTCTGTTGCTAGGCATGCTTTCCGAGTTTCTCGGTTATGCTTGTTGTTGTTGCTCGGATCTTCTTTGGCCGAGTGCTCTGTTGCTCGGTCATGCTTTGACAAGTTAGTTTATTTGGGAGTTGGAGCTGCTGGCCGACTTCTTCATTTAATTTTTATGGCTAGATTTATTTGGGATCTATCATTGGAATCTGTGTGGACCTAAATGTGGGTCTCTCCTTTGGTTTTGAGCACCAACCTCTCTGTTGGTCTCTTGTATATATTCTTTTGAATGTTCTTAGTTTGGTAGAAAGTCGTAGAGAACAAAGGCAAATGTTAAGATATTGAAGATCTGAGATCTCTATTGTAAGAAGATAAATTGTAATACATTGTGATGTATATGGTAGTAACTAGGAAGGTCTTATAGCCTGTCATGTATTGATTTTAATCAATTAATGAATAAAGATCTATGCATTTCTATTCTCCCACTGCGTGTTGTGTTAATTCCACATTGTATCTGCAAGTTGGATGGTTTTGGGTGTCCCCTAGGCCCCATCTCCTTCCCCCTTGCGTCAGTGATGGAGAAATTTTGAGCAATTCAAGAATGAATTTTTGTGCAGGAGTTCTTTTTAATTGATCAACCAAACTATAGTTAGATGAGAGTGATGATGAATTTTTTTTAGTTGATGTGGGTTTGATGATGTAGGAAGTTTTGGAGAATCTTCTTTAGTACCACTTTGACTTGTCCTCTTGTTACTACATTAGTAGATTCAGATTTTTGTTTATCCTTGATGATTATCACATTAATTCTTTGATCTAAATCCTCTAATATGTTGATGGTTTTATCATGAGAGTATGCATAATTCACTTGATTGCCTTTCACATTGGATGATTCTCCATTCTCATAGTTAGGAAAAGGTGCTTTGAAAGATGTGTGATCTTCATTTGTTTTGTGACAATCTACTGTAATGACTTCACTTTAAATAAAGCCTTGTAACAAGTTCTTCATTTTCATGCACTCATTCGTTCTATGCCCTTTGTTTTGATGGTACTCGCTATAATGTACAGCATTCCACCATTTCGGCTTAACTAGTGGTTTGAAAGGTCTTGATTCTGGTAGTGTGATAGCATTGTGAGATATAAGTTTTTGCAATGTTTATTCCAAATATTATCTAAGAGGTGTAAATACTTGTTTAGAACCATTAGAAAAAGGTGGTTTTTGTTGATTGTTGTCTTGATTGATTCGCACATTAGACGCAATATTAGGATTCTTAGTAGTAGTAGTAGATAGATTGAATGCAAACTATTTTGGTTTTACATTTTGAGCATCTACTCCTCCATTGTTGACAACATTCTGATTCTTGTTCCAATACTTTGAGTTGTCTTAGTGCCATTGTTATTTGTATTGAAAGAACCTTTGGTTTCTTTTTAGATTTTGAGTTCTCCTTTCCTTACCAAGGTATCTTCAATTTTAATTCCCATTTCAATAATTTTATCAAATATTGGAATGCAATGCAATTTTATGTAATGATTCAGTTCTGTAACCAGGTTATTCACAAAAAATTTCCATCTTTTCTGTTTCTAAAACCAATTGAGGATATCGTGCAAACATTCTTTGCCAGCTTTGTAAGAAAGATATGAAAGGTTCACCAATTATCTATTTTGTATTGCATACGTAAATCATCATGACATGATGTTGAATGTTGTACGATTAATGTTGCATGAATCATTCTATGATTTCTTCAAATTTTTTTATTCCATGAGGTAATTTGGAGAACCACTCTGCTGCTTGTCCACTTAAACTGCAAGGAAGCAATCTCATGAGGTATGTTTTTTCATGAATGAACTCCATGCTAAGATTATAAAACTCTTATTTATGATCTTGAGGGTCTGCAACTCCTATATATTTGTCATATTTAGCTATATCCACATTGGGTAGAAATGTTGGCATGTGTATACTTCAATCAAAAGGCATAGGAAAAAATGCACTCATTGAGTATTTTCTTGGAATAGTGTACTTTTATTTCTTCATATCATAGAGTTGAGTTTGTAATGGTTCCACCTATTTTACAAGGAGAGGAGAGTCATGGGATTTTCCTCTTCTTGTGTTTTAAGTTTTTCCACATCAAAATATTGAGGTAATTTGATCCCTTTCGAGGCTAGATGCATGCAATATTTTTCCTTGTCAACCATTAGGATTTTGTGCATGAATTGTTGAAACCTTGTGTCTTGTTGGACTTTTTGAATGTATTAATTGGTTATTTCCTCTTCATTTTTAGTATCGGCATGAGTAGCCCATTCATTCTCAATTCCAGCCATGTTGTTGTGATTGTTGTTGTTAGTCTCAGTTTCTGAATCACTAGATCAAGAAGCCAAAAAATGATCTTGATCTTGTTTTTGTTGTGTTTCAGGTATAATTATTATCCGAGGAATGTGTGTAGTGTCTATTTGTTCAAAATGACCACTTATTGTCTACACCATGTAAGATTAGATGATTCTTTATTTGCAAAGATGAGCAACCTATCACCTATAGTTTCAATGTTTGATATACTAGCTTCACAATTGGTCAAAGTTTGATGAAAAATTGTTGATGTAGATTTGATAATGTTTGAGATCTTGAGAAGGTTACATTGACCTTTATAGTGATTTGTAAACAAGATGAAGGTTGATATGACCAATTGAGAGTATTGTTAAGTGATTGAAACAAAGAGTAATTAGTTTGATCTCCTAAGAAGCAAGGTTTGATATCGAGCACTTGTGATGTTTGGACTAGAAATAAATGTTTAAAACCTCGAAGATTGAGTTTATTTTGATAAGAATAGCACATAAAGGACCTTTTTTTTGACCAACAAGAATATAACAACCAAAGACAATGTTTTAGGACCCACATTTTTTTGCAAAGTGTGATTTTGTAAGAACTTATATGCAAAGGACTAACCATAGTTTGTGAGATCTTACCCATTTTTGGAGTGCTTGTAGGTGTTTTGAAATGTTCAATTAGTGACACACACACGCAAAACAAATTTTTTTTGTCTTGTATTGATAATAGTCAGTTTTTAAATTTTTTGTGATTATTAGGGGTACAAACACACCTTTCCCTACAAAATTAGCAGAGCATGAAAATATTTTCTCATAGACTCAGGCACATACTCAAATGATAATTAGAATACGACCATCAAAAAGTACATAATGGCTCCAGTCATGATGTTGTATTATCCGAATCAAAATGCCAATGAGGGCACAAAATGACGAGTATCTTGGGGCTATTACTATTTGCCTTGCACAAAGATTATCACCTTTTGTGGGTGATCAGAGTAGCTTCTAAGCATAGAGTGTTTAGTAAGGATCTCCATTTGATTGTATCCTTTGTGTCTGTGTAAGCGCGATTGAGGCATATAGCCCCACAAAGCGTCTTGGAACAAGCAGTCATGTAAATGTGATTAAGACTGTTAGGCCCCACTTTGTGTTAGACGTGAGCTGTTTATAAGCTCAAAGCCCAATCGAATCTCAAAGATTTGGTCCAAAAGAGTACATTTTATTAATATGAGTTGGAGTGGTGTAGCTCACACCTCGTTCTCAAGTGGGTCATCGCGAGAGATTTTTTCCTCATCGATAGACCCAACTAAAGGTTAAAGCGGTAAAAGAGGATTGGCGATGAGAGAGGTCTAGGTTTATGAATTTCCCAAAGGGAAAAGAGAATACTCTCCTACTCAATGTCATTTTCTCCTATAAAGCACACAAAATACTTGTCCATTCCCTTGAATTAAAACTCAACTCTTAATTCCCCATTTGAGTTTTTTATTTTCCACTCGGGAAAAGAGCATAATCCTCTAGTGGAATTAAAAATCAAATTTGAATCCAACTTTAAGGTGCCTAGAAAAGAATGCTAATCAAACAATTGATGAAATTGATTTGTTCATTTACTCCAATTTCTCTCCAAAACCTAATTTGAGGTTTGAGTTTATGATTTTCCAAAGGAAAAAACATACTCCTCTATTCGAATTATGAATCGAAAGAAATTGTATTAATTTCTAAAATAAAGTATGTTTGATTTTTGTAAATGGCAACTTGCAAGCACTCATTAGTAGTTTTGTGCGTTTTTCTCTAATTCTCTCTCCAAGGAATCTTTGGCATGCATCCTGTAAAACACATTAGGCTACTTTAAAATGATCAAAATAAAAAAAATCCAAGTTAGCTGATTAGTATTCATATTTTCCAAAGAATTAAACTACATTTTCTTCTCTTGGGTTTCTAGATGAGGAAACAGAGACCCAAAATGACACTTCCTGAAAATGACTAAAGAAGTACTGCAGATGACTAAAGATCCTGCAGATGACTAAAGGTTAACTGAAAACAACTAAAGATCCCAGAGAGGACTTCATGATTATTGGAAATGAATAAAGGCAAAATTTATACCTATCAGAAGCGATGAAAGGACTGTAGAAGATGATGAAAGGATCCCTGGAAATGCCATAAGATATACCAGACATGAATAAAGGCAACCATAGACAATGGAAGAATTAACAGAGACATCGTTCTGCCGAGATTTAAATTGTGTTTCCAAAACAGAGAGAATATTTCATGAAAATGAGGCTTCGAGCCCCATGGTGGGCGCCAAAATGTGATGTGTAAATGTTGTACCTGCAAGAATCCTTCACACAACCTCTCAATATGAATTTATATCAACATTTTAGCATCAAATTTAACCAAATTGAACCAACAAACATGTCAAAAATGTCATATTGCTTCCTAGCTAGAAGATTTACAATAATTGCATAGAATACTCTTAGATTAAGCATGAATTCTTAGCAAATAGACAATCTAGGATGGAAGATTTCATATTAAAATGCCTAAAATGCATGAAAATGAACTAGATTATTGATTGAATTAAATTGACATTAGTTTGATGCTAAAATTCACTATTCACCTATACAAAATGAGCTAGAATGACTGCCTTATATAGATTTTTCTTTGAGGGAAAAGACTTCAAATCCAAATTCAAACCAAATTCAAATTTGACGGTTGAGATGCATCCATGAGGGATGGATAAGATCAAAGCTCAATTGATCCATGTGATTACCTCTTATTGGTTAGAGGTTTGACTTTTGAGGCAAGTTGAAGGAATATTAATGTTTTGAATTAATTAATTCCTTTTAATTAATTTCCTTAGCCATGTATTTTTCATTTTGATTTGATTTAAATGACCAAGATTAATTGAAGAATTAATGCTTCTTGGTGAGTGATCTTGGATTCTAGATTTTGATGAATTATATATTTAAACTGATCTAGTTTAATTATATAATTGTGATTAGATTTGAATTGGAAGTCTTGATTAGGACCTGGAGGACTTGATTTTAGATTAGGGCTTTTGACTTTATCAGACCATTTTTAGGTGATTATAGGATTTCCATGTAAATTTTGTCTTCTCTTGTACATTGATGTTAATTTCTTTATTTTTCAGTACTACTAATTAAGGGTATGTGGTTTGGTATTAAGGTAAAATATTAAGTTTTAATTGAGACTAATTTAACACCCCCTCTCAGTTTCTAAGTGTGTTCAACACCCTATTGGTTCATTAAAAACAAATATTGTAAAAAACATAATGTAAAAGGACATACGACTTCTAAATGCATGAATTTGGATCACCACATCCAAAATCTCTTTAATTGAGGTGAGATTGAATTTGAAGGTCATTCCATTGAAACCTCTAATAAAAAACTAGACATATATAAGGAATCCTTCCCAAAACATGATGATGCTAATGCCTCCAAATCCAACAAGAATATCCCTTGCAACTATGCTATTTCATAAACTCCTCTCCATCATATGGATCCATATTTTTCTTAATAAAATAAAGTTCATTCCAAGTTAATACAATAATAATTAAAGATCCTATTTGTGTCATCACTACATGTCAAGGAAGGATAACTATTCAAGGAGTACATTCATCATCCTCACAATGCTTTTTATAGACTGGTGTACAAAACAGTTCAGCACAAATTTCAATTCTTAAGCTCCTTAAGACTTCTCCATTGTACAAAGAAATCTTAGATAAATACCTATAGAAAATCATAGTCCCTAATGACATTAATACCAATAAATTTAAAGATATAAAAGGACATCTCTCCTCATCCCACCACCTTGCATTCATAAAAGACAATTTACCCTTGATTGGCTTATCTCATAAGAAAGCACTCTACATTAAGGCCTTCATCCACAAACATAAAATAAAATTCATCCTTATAGATGGTGGATTGGGTTTGAACTCATTCACCATAAGATTAAAAAAAATTGGGACTAATTATAAAGGATTAATATATCCTAAAAAAAATATCACTATCAAATCACATGAATATAATGGGTGAGATTCAAATTGGACTATAAGATTGTGTATTCGAACTGACCTTGTTATTATGGAAGCCACATGCCAAATCTTAGACCTTGATATCCCTTTGAAACCCTCCTAGGTTTCCCATCAATTTATGTTGGCAAGTGGTTCATTCAGGAATTTTATGGAACACTTTAGGGTTTTCATTTATGGAAACACATCTGGTATAGATGGTTGCTTGGTGTCAAACACAGTTTTGGAGTTATAGCTTGCAAAATGACTAAGTCGAGAAAGCAAAATTACAGAGTATAGCAGTAGAGTTTTGGTCACCGAACACAATATATGATGAATGAAGACATGCGAGATTAGGAGAAGCTATTTTGGGATGTATATGACCTTCAGTTAAGGTCACTTATGTTTTGGTGTTGATCGCAATAAGTTACAGTATGTTGACGACATGCGAAGATAGAGTAACAATGATACATGACAAATTAAAGGTTGCAATGATTAAGGGAGTATAATACGAAGTGTAAATGTGCTATGTTGGATTCAGATTGAGGATTACCTATTTTTTGTTAGTGTATGATCATTGACTTTGTATTTACCTTTTGTATACATATTTACTCTATTTTGTGATGCATTGGAAGCCGACTGGACATATAATGATGTATATATAGGAAGAGATTTTTGAGAAGCGAAGTATAAATGTGATGGAATGAATGGATGTGAATAGATGAATGCATTGTTATGTTAGAATCAGATAGATGGTGATGCAAGCTACAGCTAGAACTACCTAAGCATAGAAGATTCTTGTATTGTTCACTATTGATAAATCATTGTAACATAATCATATTTATGATTGTATGAGCAGTGAGTTTAGTATACCTTAACATGGTTTTTATATTCCTCTAACAAGGAAATGTGCTAATTTAATAATCAACTCCTAACAGGGTTAGATATCCTAAAAGGGACATAACACTTTTAGTACATATTTGTGGGTACCATCCCTACCAGGGTTTTCCATTGGCTAGGGTTTCCTTGACAACAAATTCATGGTGTTATGCGTTGTGCGTTTTATGTGTATGTTCTTTTCATTTCAACAATTATCTGGTTAAGATGGAATTTACTAAGTTTAAGTTTAAAGTGTTGCAATACCGATTCACCCCCCCTCTCAGTATTACTTAATCCTAACGGTTGGTATCAAAGCATTTGGCCCTTGGAGTTAAAGTTTAACATCTTAAGCGAGATCAAGATGGATTTTGAAAGTTTGAAAGAAAAATTTGAAGTGACACTTGAAGACCTTGATAAGGCTAAAGAGGATAATGGTGACTTGAGATTAAAATTCCGAAGAGCTGAGGGTTTCATCAAGAAAATGAAGGAACTACTTGAACTATCTAGGAGTCAGAGACAAGATCTTATTGATAAGATAAAAGAGGATTCAGACAATGATACTTCAGATCCTATAAAATAGCTTGAACAAGAGGAAGATACTTTGAAGATTGATCATGAAAATACTTCCCTTTAGATGGCTAAAGAGATTAAATAGGTAAAGGATGATAGAAAAAAATTTGAAGAAACCTTAAAAGATGCAAATATTCAGATGGGACAAATGAAGACTAAACTTGATCACTACAAGAACAAGTATCTGGAATTAGAGAAATATAAATAGATCATAAAAGAAGAAATTGTTGAGGAAAAGAAACATATTAAAAAACTTCATTCGAGCAGTGATAAGATTGATGAGAAGAGAGATTGACAGAGAAATAAAGGAGACATGACTAGAGTTGGCTTCAATGAAGCTAAATGTTCAAAGAATCAGGAAGAAAAATAAAAAGTAAAGACTGATGGAGAAAGACCTACTCTTTTAGAACCAAAAGATCATATCAGACCTTTCAGAGGTAGATGTTTTGGATGCAACAAGATTTGACACATGAAGAGAGAATCTAGAGGTAAACCTCCTTACAAACCCTTTTCAGGATATTTTTTTAATTGTAATGCATTTGGACACAAGAAGGTAGAATGCAGAAAACCTGATTAATCAAGAATAAAAGAAGATTACAATAGTGAAGGAACAACAACTAAGATCACATGTTACAAGTGCAATAACTTTGGGCACATTGAAAATTATTGTAAGTTGCAGGTTAATTAGAACAAACCACCTCCTACATGCTACAAATGACATAATCTAGGACACATAGCGAAGTCTTGTAGATAAAATAGACCTGAGCACAGAAGTGGTCCTCTACCTTTAGATACAAAGAAGAGTACTAGTGATGTTAAGAGTATTGCAGAAGAATTTAACAGTCACTTCAGAAAATAAGAAGATGTAAACAATGGTAAGGTATCAAAAGTAAAGGAATAAAATGAGGAAATGGTTCAGGGAGATTCAGTAGATGCTACTAAGTCTTCGCCTGATGAAAATATTTCCAGATCAACCTAGATGGCCAAGCATAGCCTGAGGGGCAGGATTGGAAGAAAACATCGTAAATCTATTCAAATCATGATTGTGAGGAATAAGCTCTTGCAAGCCTAGAGAGAGTATGTAGAGATATTATGGAACTTATATATGTGATCACATAGCCTTACAAATATATATCCTTTGGTCACCAAATTGTTAATCAATTGGATTATGTACAGAGATGAGTTTATTGGGAACTGTGTCATTTATTTACGCAATGAAGTATAAGGTCAATCAGAATAAATTTTATGAACATCATTCAAAGAAAAAAGCCTAAGGAGAACATGGATTTAAGCTGAGAGAAGAAAATAAGAAAGTTTCTTGAGCATTTGATCAAAGCAAAAATTCATGGAATTGGAAGATAAAAGGTATTTAGATCATTTGAAAAGCTTTGGCTATGGATACTCTATTGATTTTTGATGTCACCGAAAGGCCTAGGTATAAATTCAAGAAACACTCATTCAAATGAGAGGAACCTCCTTACACCAATATAGTGAGAATGCATGAAATAACAGAATATAGAGCAATAGCAGAACTCAGAATGAATCTATTGATTGCGGGCCACTTCGAGGGGGTAACCTCCTTTGAGCAAGCTCAATACAATAAATTCGTCAGTGTCCATCAAAGGCCTCAACCTACTCTTATATACTAAGTATGATTTAGAAAATTAATACTACCTATGCATGTGGGATAGTAAAATATACTCACGGGATGACTTACAAAGCATATGCGTCCAACAACACTACACTAACAAAATAAACAGAAGGAACACAGGTTCCTAACATCCCCTCTATCTTAGAAAAAATCTTTGTCCTCAAAGCTTAAGGTGTGGAAATTGTTGCTGAATCTGAAGAAGGGGTTCCCAGGTAGCATCCTCTGGTTGCATGACATGCCACTGAATCAAGACCTCAGAGATGGAGCGA
>MU224737.1:4434257-4460680 GCA_018584345.1 Thuja plicata
GACATTAAATTGATTCAAAGAATTATGCCAAGCAGTAACAGGGTCGTTTGGACATAACTCGAGGGTATGATCACACTTAGGGAAAATAGGGTCTACAGTTGCGACAGACCGAAATTAGGTGGTTACACTAGTGTTATCCCCATCATAGAGAAGAACACAAAGAGATAGGTGGAAACCCTAATGCATTCACGATGGGATAAGAGAGAAATGATAGTTAATGAAATATTTCAATAAGATATTAGATTGGTTTCAATGATTATAGGTTATAAACTAAATTATAGTAGCCGACCTAACTCAATATCAATAGGAGTGATCATGATGGCATATAGAATGATGAAAGAAAATGTTAATTATAGCCTTTGTGAAGTACTTGCACAATTATTTTTGGAGAATGTGAGGCAAATAAGAAGGATAAGTTAAAGACATCCAGGTTTGGGTCTCTACTGATACACATGTATATTCATATTGTTCATAGTTTTCCTGGTATGCATCCTAGAGCTTGGAAGGACAACAAACCTACTAGAATTTAGATCACAGATAGCTATAGAAGATAGAACCGTAGATGGGTTGATGGTGACTTATTTGGGATGATCAAAATCTTGTAGAGATAGATGAAGGAAATAATGAGGATCCCTGAGGCATTGATAGAAAATACAAGATACAATCTATTTCATGGTTGAAATTGATTGTGTTTTCTTTGAGGTAGTACAATCTAGGATGAAGTGGTGTTATGCTCTGGGATATGAAGTTAGTTCTGAGGTCTTTTCCATGCAAGTAGAACATATTCTATCCTCAAAAATTGATCCGTCTGAAGAAAGATGGGGTACCTATGAAGAAAAGTCTGCGAAGATAAGGGAAGAGAAGACTCGAGCTGCAAGAAAGAGAAAAGTAGAAAATGTGGTAGATGATATAGTAGCCAAGGCTGATATAACAAAGGAGGAGATGAAAGAGTTAAGAAAGAAGATGACAGAAAGTTCTTCTAGATTGCTGAGCACTTATATTGTAGCCCTTCCACCTCCAGAAGTTGAGAAGGTTATCAGTACACCCCCTACTGTGATTAATATACCTGAGACTACACCTACACCACCTAAGAGAACATCACAAGTAGAAAAACCAAAAGAATTGACTAAATGGAACACAAGATCCACCAAATAGGTTTCTCCACCTAAGAGACAGAGCATAGAAGTTGAAAAGAAGAAGGGAGAAGAGAAGAAATTTTAAAAGAAGAGCACTGATGTAAAACAACTTTGGAAGCCTGACTTGAAAATACTGAGAAGAGAATAAATTAGTAGGGAAAGATTATCTCATTGATCAGATACTATGAGAGGTATGATTCATCTGATAAAATGTTGATTGAAGACATTGTAATAAACCATTTACTTGCTTTCAAGAAGAACTTGTTAGAAGTAGAAGGCAATATACTAGAGGAACTTTATGAGAAATTAGAAATAAGGAAATAGTTACCACATATATAAGATGAATCAATAAGAGTATAAGCAGTTGAAGATATGTTACCTATTGTTTTAGTCAAAGAAATGGAGAATATATTAAATTATTTGAAACCTTTCTTGTGAACCAAGTCAAGATTGGTGAAGATAATGGGGAGAAAGGTATGAATAAGTTATTGAGGAAACACAAAAGGGAGTTGATAAGGTTTTGATGGGAACTAAACCTAAGAATTCCTCACCTCCCAAGGATACTAAGCCTAATATTCTAAAAGGTGAGTCATCAAGAATAGCTGATGTAAACCTTGGTACATAAAAGGATGAAGACAATAGCCATTTTTTTAGTACTGTAAAACAACCATATTTCTTTGTTTCTGGTGTGCCTATGTCTTTGGACACTTCGCATGATGTTAGTGATCCTTTTGAGAAGAATATTGACATTGATGGAGGAATCATTGATCTAATAGTGATACAGAAAGAAGAGAAGAAAGTGAGGGAAGATGAAATATCAAAGGAAGCAGTAGATACAGTTGAAGTGAAACAAGAAACTCATCCATCTATTTCTTCATATTTAATGTTGGTAAGTGGAGATAGAAATATGAACACTAATGTTGAGGGTATGGATGAGGATGAATTGATGAATCTATCCTTCATCGCATTTGCAAAAGAAAATGAGAGATCTGAGCATAAAGGTGAGAAGAAGTCAAGGGTAATGGAAAGAGAAGTTGATATTTTCAAAAAACTCCTACCTATACCTCTTTCTTTTCAATCAAAGGACAATGTAGAGAATTTGAACAAGGTACTGGATGACTTTGACCATCATTATGAGTCCTTAGAGAAGATTGCTGAAGAAAAGGCAGAGAAGAAGTACCTTGCAAAGAAGTTGGAGGAAGTATGCAATTCTATTTCTTGGGACTTAGGCATACTGAGAAAAACCATATCTGAAGCAAAGAGTTGTGTGTCACATGGCAGAATGTTATATAGTTATTGTATACATCCTATCAGACACATTAAGAACATTGAGGATATAATAGCAAAGGATAGACAAACTTTTGACAAGTTGATGAATAGTTGTGAGAACTCCTCAAATACAATATTGGAGTTAGACAGAGAAGTGTCTAGGATATTGGATAAATTGAGTGTTTTGGATATAGAGAAAAGGAGAGTTGTGGAAAGATCTGGTATACTGAAGAGTTTAATTACTCATAAGTTATCAATTCTTGAGATCCACCTTTTAGACATGGAGAAACAGAGCAGACCCTAACTGAATTCATGCCTATCAAGCTAAAGGTAGCAGAGAAATCCTCTTTTACACTAACTGAAATGATTCATGTGAGTCAGATAATGGTAAAGACTTGGTTAGAGGAAGTGAAGATCTTGGAAAGATCATTCAAGGATGTGCAAAAGATGGTATAAACTTTTTGGTAAGCAATTTTGTTATTCCACA
Organism: Thuja plicata; assembly: GCA_018584345.1. NCBI lineage: Eukaryota > Viridiplantae > Streptophyta > Pinopsida > Cupressales > Cupressaceae > Thuja > Thuja plicata. Next base: position 4,437,150 of record MU224737.1, read on the forward strand.
TTTTTGTATACCTTTTCCATTGATGTCAAAGGGGGAGAAGAAATGAAAAATGTACAGATAAGAGATAGAGTAATATGTAAAGGAGTTATAAAAGTAAAATGTATATTCTTTTTGGTATTGACACTTAGTCATGTTTTTCTAAGTGTTGACATCAATGCCAAAGGGAGATATTGTTGGAAAGTGGTTCATTCAGGATTATTCTAGAACACTTTAGGGTTTTCATTTATGGCAACACATTTGGTATGGATGGTCGCTTGGTGTCAAACATAGTTTTTGAGTTATATCTTGCAAAATGACTAAGTCAAGAAAGTAGAATTACTGAGTATAGCAGTATAGTTTTGGTAAGTGAACACAGTATATGAAAAATGAAGAAATGAGAGATTAGGAGAAGCTATTTTGGGATGTATATGACCTTCAGTTAAGGTCTCTTATGTTTTGGTGTTGATCGCAGTAAGTTACAATATGTTGAAGACATGCGAAGATAGAGTAACAATGATACATGACAAATGAAAGGTTGTAATGATTAAGGGAGTATAATGCAGAGTCCAAACGTGCTATGTTGGATTAAAATTGAGGATTACCTATGTTTTGTTAGTGTATGATCTCCGACTTGGAATTTATCTTTTGTATAAGTGTTAACTTTATTTTGTGATGCATTGGAAGCTGACTGGACACACACACACACACACACACACACACACACACACACACACACAAACACACACACACACATCGGGAGAGATTTTTGTGAAGTGAAGTATGAATGTGATGGAATGAATGGATGTGAACAAATGAATGCATTGTGATGTCAGAATCAGATAGATGGTGATGCAATCTACAACTAGAACTACTAAAGAATAGAAGATGCTTGTATTTCTCACTATTGAGAAATCATTGTAACAAAATCATATTTATGATTGTATGAGAAGTGAGCTCAGTATACCTTTAACATGGTTTTTGAATTCCTCTAACAAGGAAATGTAATAATGTAATAATCAGTTCCTAACAGGGCTAGGTCTCCTAACAGGGACATAATTCTTTTAGTGCATATTTGTGGGCACCATCCCTACCAGGGTTTTCCCCTGGCCAAGGTTTCCTTGACAATAAATTTATGGTGTTATGAGTTGTGTGTTTTATGTGCATGTTCTTTTCATTTCAACAATTATCTGGTTAAGTTGGAATTTACTAAGTTTAAGTTTAAAGTGCTGTAATACTGATTCACCCCCCTCTTAGTATTACTTAATCCTCACAATTTACACCATGTAAGTCATACCCTCTACATATCATTGATGCATCCAATTCTGATACAATGGTATTCAATTAATAAGTAGGAGGTATTTTCCACAAAAAGTGAAATTGTTATATTGCTATCAATATTTAACTGTGTAGTTTTTGAGTAAAACTCATTACCCATGTTTCATAAGTATTAGTTCTTAAGAACCCATCTCTCATGAGAATAAATGGAAAACTTAGCACTAATTGCATCTAGGTGATTCTCACAGAGGTGAAACATTGGGCCTTCCTAGGAGGTCACCCATCCTATTATTACTCCAACTCAAGCATGCTTAGTCATGGAGTTTCCTCCAAGGTTAAGACCACTTAGATTGCAATTAAATGTGGTAGAAATTTAAGTGGACTTAAACTTGGCGGAAAATCCATGGTTAAGTGCACTTGAGTTGGAGTAATACTAGGAGGGGTGACCTCTTAGGAAGGATTGATTATTCACCTCTATGAGCATCACCTAGATGCAACGAGTACTAAATTTTCTATTAATTCTCATGAGAGATGGGTTATTTTGAACTACTACTCATGAAACATGGTCAACAAGTTTGACTAAACATCTATGCAGTTGAATCTTGGAAAAAAAATAAAAAATGATATTCAAGTTATTGTCCTTGCTGAAATACAACCATTGTCTAATATAAATTCATGGAAGATATCTATAACTATTTGCATCACCACCCAATCAATGAAATTGCCTACTATTCTCCATCCCATATAGATCTATCACCACATATCTTCCTCTACCAGTTATACCAATATCCTTGAGATCAAGGAAAAGTTATTAGGAAAAGGGTATAGGGGGTATGATCTACAAAATTTATTCTATAGAGGACAAATTCCATACCCCGTAAATCCTATGGTCAAGCCAATAATTCCCAAATCTGAAAAAACACTTCTAAAAGTGAGGAGAGTACCTTAAAATGTTGGGGGTTCTTAGACAAAGAAACTAATGAGGATATAACATCATGGATGTAAAAAAATGAGGAAGAGGTACTACTCTTGACAATGGACATATATCTGAAATAACTTCATTTGTATATACACGGGATACAAAGGTAAATTTCTTATAATATATGAACAAGGAATGATGAAGCCTTTGATTCCAAAGCATTATGCCAAACATTAATGGCTTGGGTATGAATCATCTAAGAATGCACCCTTAGGACTAGTAGTAAAAAAATATTCTCCTATTGTCAAGCGTATTGTATGTGGGTTTTAATGAAGACTCATTTGAGCACATCACCATGATTTTCAAAGAAACAAACATTTATATTATTATATCTTGAGCATCCACTTCCATTTATATCCTTATCATGTTCTTCAAATTAATAGATTGGGATGAATAAGGATGTCTAATTCTTAACACATTTCAGAATGACGAGGCACACTTAACTCATGAGGAGTCATGATCATATACTATTGGGAGATCAAACCAAGATTTGATATCAGATCAAACAATACCACATAATTTAAGGAATATATTATTTGCTTTCCCTAAAAATAAAATAAAAATCATAAGTCCATTAGTGAAAATCTCAAGGAGGCACTTTTGAATGAAAATAAATGTATTACAAGGTAAAAACTTCTCTAAGATGCTAGGAGATGAGGAACATAACCTTCCCTCAATAACACCTCAACATCAAGAGAAATTTGTAGTACTTGTTGGGGCTACACAAGAAATTGATTTGGTAATAGTTGAAGATCCTGTGATCACCTTCATTGTAAAATCTCTCACAAATGAATTAATATAAATATTGACATCATTATTGAAGAGAGCACACAATTTTTTTGCATGGTGAGATACAAATATGCCAGGCATTGATAACAAATTATTTAACAGACTATATTTATGCTAAACTTGGCAAATAGAGATTGAAAAAGTAGAATTGCAAAAAAAATTGAATTTGGATTCATACTACTTATTGAATATCTTGAATGGGTCTATAATATTGCTCTAGTTTCTAAGGAAATTAGGCGAAACCACATCTATAAATATTTTAGAGACCCCATCAAGGTATGTTTAAAAGATGACCTCTTTCTATTTAACATTGATATTGAAATGTATCTTATAGCTGGACATGAGAGTTATCATTCAAGTTCTTAGGATATAAAAAAATCAAAATAGCCACTAAACATCAACATAAGATTAATTTCATCACTTTAAGGGAACCTTTTTTGATTAGGCTATGCCATTTGGACTTAAGAATGTAGGAGCTACATACCAATGAGATGTTAGAATGATTTTTCATGATCTTCTCTATGAAATAATGAAAGACCATGCATGATGAAGGAAAAAGTGTTCACTAGCTCGTATAGGAAAACTAGGAACAATGGGACTAACTCATCTTACATTGGAAGGATGATGATCCATCCACTAGGCTTGAGGAGGCTCAAGTTCTAAGTGAATACAATGACCTTTTTCTACCGTGGAAGATGATTTTGGAAATTTGAATGAAGAGTGTGGGATATAGGACTAAGTAGAGAGATAAAGACACTTTCTACAAATAGGGACAACCAATGGTTTGAGAAATGATTTTTAGGACCAAATTTGAGAAGAAAACATAGAACTTGTAAATAAAATTTTGGCCAAAACTGGGTGCTCAAGGGAAACCTAAAGTATTAGGGGCGAGTTGACTCACCCCTGTATGTGGGAGGCATCCTTGTCATGCCAAAAATGATGAATAAGCCATAGGACTGAAGTTATTTTCCAAACCTATCTATAACTCCTTCCGTAGTTGTGCCACCTGTCACCTACACATAGAAAGATGGAAAAATATTGGGAGAAAGGGGTTTGCCTCAGTCAACCCCCTCTATAGGAATTAACCTTAAAATTGAATATAAATTGCATAAAGGAAAGAAAGTATGGTATAAGTAGCAGATGCTTGATAAGTGTCTTGTACCTTGATGACACAAGGGTGCTTGAAATGAGATCACAAGTGTTGATGTAATATCATGAATCCACAAAGACCTAAGAGGACATCACAAAAGACATTCTTGCATGATGATTGTTGATGCTTGTCATAATGAACAAATGTAATGCTTGAATATGATTGAATTCTCCTCAAATGATTGATTACTTGAATGCTTGGATGCTTGCTTATGGACTTTATGATCACTTGATTGCTTCCTAGATGGACCCCAAAATGAAAGACATAACATGGATTTTACACCTCTCTAGGTTATATGAGGGCTCAAGAGTCAAGGTAGGCCAACTTTGGATTTAGAATCCTTCTTAAAATCATAATCACAAGATCCAATTCATATTTGGGCCAAAGTTAGTTTGACAAGGTCAACTTTCAATGACAAGGTTACAAAATTTACATATTTCTCATCTTGGGTCACCCTTGTTGAGGCAAAACAACTCAAATTTTAATCAGGGGTCAATATGATCATATAAGGATTCTAAAAATGTGTGTAAAATTAGGGCATTTTAAGCAAAAAATTGTAAAATAGGTCGCACATGGTAATAGGGCCTATGTAAATGACAATGTTTGAATACTATAATTAAAGAGGGCACACCTATAATTAAGCACCCTCATTAATTAAAGGACTTAAATTCATAGAAGAATGAAAAAAACTTAAATGGGTTCCAACTAAGCATATATTTAAATGGGTGCTTACAATTTAGGATGCTACACTATGTTGATGACCTCTTGGATGATTAAAAAAACAAGAGTGCCTGTCTATATCCTTGAATGCATCTTTGATCTATCAACTAAATATCAAGTATGTCCAAGGGATATTTGACAACACTTTAGTAAAACATTTGAGATTTACTGTCTTCAGTAGAAGTGCTAGAATGAAGACAAGAAAATGATTAAGATAAATATCATAAAATATAATACAAACCCACAAAGATTTTTACCTTAAATCATCTTGTTTCTGAGATAGAGATGAAGTAGAACGCACCCTAACTCCTCTTGGTTTTCTCTTTTTCAAATAGCTTGATTTCTTGTGAATGTGGATTGCTCAATAGAAAAATCAAATTGATTTTGATATAACTAAGCTTGCTAATATTAAAATGATATGTACTTGATAGGAAAAAAAACTTTATGAAAATGAAATGTGAAGGCTTTAATTTATAAATTCATGGCAAGGAATGGAGGGCTAAGATGTGGCCAAAAGATCAACGATTTAGATTAGAAGACACTTCTCAAGAAATAGAAAGTGGACAAGTATCATGAGAGGATTTAATAAGAAGAATGACTTAATGATAGAAACTGGACAAGAAGATGGAAGTTTGTGGTAGGATTCTCAAAAGAAGCAAGATTTGACTTTTTGCCAACTCTAAGGGAGCACAAGAATTCAAAAATAAGATTATTGAGAGAAGAGAAGCGACCCCATGTATGATCAAACCTAAAGGTTACATTTTTCTTTAGAGGATTTATGAATGATCAGGTGAAAAGCTATTAGAGAAATATGCAAGCTTGCACATGTGAAGGGAAATGACACATAACATGTGATGACAAATTTGGCCCGAGTTGGACGATTTTTCAATGGAAAGAATGTTAATGAAGACTTAAGAAGGGATAATTAATTAATGAATCAGAATTAAATATAGTTAGAAGAATTATACTATGGTTGAATTCAATAATTTTTTTCAACCTTAGGCGAAAAGAAAAATTAATTAAATAAGATTTAATTCCTTTTAATAGTGATAAAGTAATTAATTATATGATAAAATTATTTAATTGAATTACAAAAATATGAAAGGAAGTATATTGCGACAAATAATTTATTAAATATATTTAATTAATTATATAATAGAAAGCCATTTGAAATGTTTAAAATAATTTATAGACTATTGTAATAAAATGATAATTTCTAGTGGCAAAACTTTCCTAATTGCTAAATAATTTGAATCAATTATTTAATTTTAATTAACATAATGAATTGACTAGAAGGATCAAATTATTAATTACATATTATATTCATTATATATGACTATATGCTTTTATTAGAAATCATTGATCAATTGACATGTTCATCAATCCCATTAAAAACATACTTACCAATACCATTGAAAATTTACCTTAGAGGAAAACCAATTTTATCGTTAATCATTCTATACCATTCTAGACATTTGGAGCACCATTAAAGAAACGTTAGATGCCCCTTTTTTGAGAGTAGTGAATCAAAAGAGGGGCCACTTAAAATAAAGGTGAACATTATAAAGGGGAGCACCATATCTTTGATACGTTCAAGTGGAGCTAGCTTTTGAACAAATTGAACATTCATTTGGCTAGACCTTCCATAATGATTTTTACGGCAGGTCACATGGCTATTCTCCATTTAATCATGGATGTTGTTGCACATTATTTTTACAAGCTTCTTTTCTTAGAGTATGTTGCAGTCATAATCATTTTGAACTAATTGCTTCTCTTTTGGGTCTCATATATATATAGAGAGAATGATGAGCTCAATGATGTGCTATATTTACAAATTTGTTGGATTTTGGAAGTTTGAGTTCATTTATATATAATATGATTTTAAACTAAATTTTATATTATATTTTGATTTTAAATCACATTGAATTGATTCTTGAATCTTTATATTCTTTAGAGAAGTTTATTTTAGATTCTTTTGTTTGATATCTTTTTATGTTCAATGTTCATTTCTCATAATTTTATTTTTTTAGTTGTAGATAATGAATGACAAACATCACAAGTTTATTGTTTTGTGAATATAATGTTCTATCACCTGCATATAAAAATAGGAAGAAAAGTAGTAGAAAGGGGTTTGCCTCGGTCAAATACCTATTTAGGAATCAACATTGAAATTTGAATTGAAATCTTTGAAATGAAAATGAAGTGTGCTATTAGTAATAGGAGGCTTGATAAGAGAGATAGAAAAAATCTTATACCTTGATGATGCAAATGCTTCTTGACATGAGATCACAAATGTTGATGCAATAGCGTGACTCCACAGAGACCTAAAAGGACATCACAAAAGCCATGCTTGCATGATGATTGTTGATGATTGCCACAAATAAAGGATATGATGGGATGAAATGTTTCGAATGATTGAAATTCTTTATGCTCCTTCATTGCTTGATCTTGAATGAATATTTGGTTGCTTAAATTGGTAGATAGATTGTGGATACAAAAATGAGAGAGGTAGCATTGCGTGTATATGTCACCTAACTATTTTGGAGCTGAAAACTCAAAGAAGGCCAACTAGGATTAAGGATCCCAATAAAAACCCAAGAGCTTTATTCAATTCAAATTTGGGCCCAAACTATAGAGTGTGGGGTGAGTCCTAAGTATAGGTGAGTTAGACTCGCCTTATATTGGCCACCTGCCCTATATTGACAATCTCAGGCTAAAACTTGAGTTGGGGGTCGATTAGGGTATTGAGATTCTGAAATGTGCACTAAATTAGGGTTTTAACTAGGATAGATACAAAAGGCCATCCATAATTAAATAGGGCCTATATATGCAAGTGGTAACAAATGAGATGAAATAATTAAAGGGGCACACAAGCTAAAATTAAGGGCCCTCATAGAAAATAAATCAAGAGATGAATCATATTTAAATATTTATTAATTTAAATGCATAAAAATGTTCTATGATCATGGATGAATGAGCACACACTTAAATGGGTGCTAAGTAAACATGCAATTGTATGTGTTAGGAAGGTGCTTAAAATTTACGACACTACACACACATACAATAGAATTCACATAAATACATAGTAGTATATGTATTTGATGATCTGAATTTCATTCAATTTTAATTTTAATTATCATTATCATTATTCAATCATGGCTAGTAAAGTTTAATGCTAACACCATATTAACAACCATACTCTACCAAGTTGGATTTGGAGCACAACTATCGACTAATGTGTTTAACACACATTAGGACTGGGGGGTGGGGTTGAATTAGTCCAGACAACAATAAGAACTAAATAATTTAGATCTTAATATACCTCAAATCACCATAAGCAACTTACTTCAATGAAACCACAAAACACAAAGCTCAATCAACACAAGAACACCTGATTTATGTGGGAAACCCAAGATTGGGAAAAACCATGGTAAACATAAAACTCAAAATATTAATAGCTTGAATTACAATATTTTAGGCTCACTGCAAAGGAGAAACAACACCTAAACAACTTGCACAACTAGGGCTCACTGCCTTAGGGAAATATATGAAGGACATGTACAAGTAAAACTCACTGTTTGAGAACAAGATACAAAAGGATTCTGGAGTAGGCTCCGAGTCATCCAACAATAGAATGAATCTTAGAATTGAAATGAGAATAATATCATAAACATGAACCAATCCATGAACATCAACATCAAGAAACCAGAGTCATGGCATGCATCTATCAGTGTCTCAACATACTATTTCCAAATGTGTTTCCTTCAAGTTTAGACTTCTACACATCTACTTTGCATGGACACTTTCTTATTTCTTTTCTTTCCAAGTCACAGCACACACTCTTCCACTCTTCCACACTTTCTACTTGCATCTCTAACTTTGAATGTACTTCTTAAATATGAGATAGATCATCAAAAGCTCTATTGTAGGTTAGATGCAACAAAAGAAAATCATTAATACATAAAATAAGTCATTTTGACCTAAGATACACAAGATATTCCACTCTAGGAGAGAGAGAGAGAGAGAGAGAGAGAGAGAGAGAGAGAGAGAGAGAGAGAGAGAGGATCCAAATATGTCACAAAATATTCTTCTAAGATAGATGCAATAGTTCGTACACCAACTAAAGCCATCTATAAAATACATGGTGTAAATGACAATGAAGCTTGTAGAATAGTTGACCAAAGAACATCTTCCAAAGCAACTTGAATCATGTCAATCTCCACGTGGAAAAGTGAGACCCAAAAAAATATTCCAACATCATTTTTAAAGTGTATCTAGACCAAAAGAATGAACCCAAGTAAGATAACACATTCAGAAACATAAAATAATAATATAATGGAACACACTGGATATAGATCATCGTAGTTGACTTGTGAAACAAAAATATCACCAGAAAATATACTATATGACTAGGCATGATTCTAATCATCATACAAAAACATATATTCCAACCTATCCTGAGAACATTGAATATATTCCAAACTAGTCTGATAGAACCCTCTGCTATTAAAGAATAGAAATAGTACTAGAGTATTGAACTTAGCTTCACCTAAAACATAGTTGACATCACATACAATAAAAATAATTGAACATCATTCTGAAAAATTCAAGTAATGTTAATACAAAATCATCAACCTCAACAGTATTAGTAACTCCAAGAAACTATGGTAATGCCAAACCAAAAAACTCAACACAAGACAAAAATGCCAAACATAGTATTATGAGCAGTAGAAGAAAACCAACTAGTACCATCCAAACCACCTAAGGAACATATTCTGAATCATACCCAAAAAAGAGACATCCACCACAAATCTTTATATCCATACCTTTCAAAACTATTTTAAATACATCTATACCTAGAGAAATAAATTTATCAATAATAACTAGCCTGAATACATTAGGACCTTCAACAAAACCTGAAAACATTAGCACAACTAAAGTACCAACAAATCTATCAGTTATACTTCATCCTTTTAACAAGTCATCAATAATTTATTCTTCCAACATGTTTGACATGAATGATAACTAAAATTTCATATTTGCAACTATCCCCCTTTGTCATTGATGACAAAACTTGTGAAAATAAAAAACCTCTCCTTGTTTGACATCAAGGACAAAGGTTAACATGTGCTAATCTTTTACCATACCAACTCTACTTCTCCCCCTGAGAGTAGCGCCCCAGATCAGTCGAGGAGACATAAGATAAATATTTGATTCTCCTCTTGGAAAGATACATCTTAGAACCATACTATTCCTAAAACATCTACTTTTCTAAAAATGCTTTCATCTCTTACATAGATATTTTGACTTCTTCCAACTATAGCTGGCATAAAAATAATAACTTACCAAATCTCTGATAATGAGAGTAACTCAGTACCCATCAGAGAAGGAAGAATAAATATTTTTCAATTAGTTGTCCCCCTTAGACCATACATTGTCTCTTAAAATTTAGGAAGGAAATCAACACCACTAGAGGGTGCAAATCCATCCTCAAGCCTTTCTTCCACCTTATTTGACTCTTTTACCTAGAACTTCTGTAGACGTCTAAAATCATCCTTATATTAATTTAATTAATATTCCTCTAACATTATAGTTGATTTTAATTAATTAACTATATTTTTTATGTTCCTCTATTTTATTTAAATAAATATAGTTCATTCTCTATAGTATTTAAATTTATTTTAGATACTATATCCCTCTAATGTATTGAATTTTATTTAATACATGACCTCCATAAATCCCCTTTTAAATAAATTTCAAATTTATTTATTCCCCCACATTTCTAATATTCTTCTAAACTAAGATTAAATTCAAATTTAATCTAATCCTAGCCTAAAGACCTATTAATCCTACCTAGAAACCTACTCTATTCCTACCCTACCCTACCCTACCTATCCCTCTTAATACACCTACTTCCTCACTTTAACACACACTAATCATAGTTAAAGTGTGATTCCCACTCCTTTTAGCACTAATGGAATGCTCACACATGTGTGAGCAACTACTCAAAAAGGAAGCCACCAACTTCCTTTAATGTAACCACTCTTTTCTCCCCCACTCCATTCCCCAAGAGTTGCTCACACGTGTGAGCAAATCTTGAGCCACTCAAACCTTAAAAGCTTGTGTTGACTTTTGCATGGCTTGTCCTCTTGCCTTTGTGTCCTCTATGTGGCATCTATGTGGATGCCACATATGCTCCACCTCATCCAAGCCCTTTCCTTCCCTCCAAAACTCTATAAATAGAGGCTCTTGCCAAGAGAAAATCATCTCTTATTTTTGCATTGTTATCATGCTAGTTTAGCTCTAGATTTCTTTTAGAATTTTTTCAATATTAGTTCATTTAAAGTTTGAATCTAGATATCATATCTTAGGAATAATAGAATAAATCATAATTTTTATTTTCAATCTCATGCACATCATCCTAGCTTAAGCTTACATTCTCAAATCATGGCGAGAGCTTACGAAAAGTTTCTCAATATTTGTTCTTGAGTTCTTCACTTTTTGATCATTTAGCTTGCATATCCTTGATCATTAGTGGGATTTATTTATTGTGTTAGGAGAACACACCCACATTCCTCTCTAAGAGAAAATCAACAAGGCTTGGGTGCAGTTGTTTAACACATCGGAGGTTATGATGGAAACTCTTGATTTGATCATGTTTTTGATATGTTAATATGATTTGTATGTTCTAACGTTTGCATGTCTTAGCCTGATCCCAAAAGGTAGGTTTTCAACATATACATTTTGGCATGCCCGGTGGGACCCACGTCCCTTATTTTCCAAAATTTTTGAAATTTTCACATTTTTTTCGTGATTCTAGAAATGCGTTTTGCAGAGCCATCTCCGCACTAAGATCGCCGTCTATGTTTCTAGAAAGTCATCTATGCAGATCACTATCTATGCAGTTCTACCATTTGCACTTTGAAATCACCGTCTCTACTTGTCAAAAATCAATTTAGTCTAAATTTACTTTAAAACACTTTTTTGTCATATTCCACAGTTTTTAATCTCGGTTTCTGACAGGGTATCACTTTTTGAGAGTTAAATGCTGTCAAAATTCATAAAAAGGGTTAATATTTTTGCTAATCAAAGCTTGTTGGGCTAATTCTCTATTTTGTTACTGTCTGTGCAGGTAATCTGACGTCTCTGCAGATCACCTTCTATGCAGGTACTCTTCCGTCTCCGCAAATCGACGTCTATGATGAAACGTTACCATCTACACATGTCTGTACTTCTGACAGATAATAAATGTTGTGTTTTAAACTCTCATCCGCGTAAAACTATCATCTGCATAGTTTGTTTGTCTATGCTCTATAACTGCCATCTGCGCAGATTTACTATCTTTTCTCAACATTTGTCAAGTTTTTGGTTTACTAATCCTTTTTGAGGTTTTGCACCATCGTTCCTGAAGGTTAAACATCCAAACTACTAATCAATCTTTTTTTAGCTCACTTGTCAAAGAATATCATTTCAAACTAATCACGTTGTCTTGCAGGTTGCCTTAAACGAACATCAACTAAACGACCGTGCTTGATTAGCATTTTAATTAGGCACATAGATAACTAGGTGATCTTTTTGTGTGATTTGAAAAAAGTGTTAGGGGATTATGCTCTCTTCCTTTTTTGGAAGATCAAAAACCTAGACACACTTTTTTGGTCTTAGACAATTAGATCTTTGGGAAAGAACACATTTCTGGTGTGTTTGGGAGAAAATGAAATGGAGTAGGAAAGTATGATCTTTTCCCTTTGAGGGAAAATCAGAAATCTAGACCCCTCTCATCACCAATCCATGCTTTTCAAGTTAATCATTTAGATGGGCTTGCCGTTTGAGGAAAAAATCTCCTAGGAATGACCCACATGAGAACGAGGTGTAAGCCACACCAATCCAACTGACCTTAATCAAATTTACTCTTTGGGACCAAAGCCTCAAGAGTCGGTTGGCATTCAAGCTTATACTTGTCTCACGTCTAATATAAGTGTGGCCTAACGGTCTCAATTACGTGTATGTGACCACTTTTGTCAAGACACTCTATGGGGCTATATGCATGTATCGTGCTTGTGCAGACATAGAGGATAAAATCAAACGAAGAACCTTACTAAATACTCTAGGTATAGAAGCTACCCGGAACACCCCCAAAAGGTGATAATGTTTGTGCAAGGAATATAGTAACTTCCCCAAGATCACTCATACAATCGTGCCACCCTGAGCATTTGGAGTCAGCTAATACGACGTCATGACTGAAGCCATTGTGTGCTTGGTGATGGCTGTATTCTGATAAGCTCTTGTGTGTGTGCCTAAGCTTGCGAGCAAATATTTTCATGCTACACCAATTCCTTAGGTAGATTGTGTTTGAAGTGCTTGAAGAACATTGACAAATGTAAAACACGAACGAAATTCTCAAAAAACAAATTTTTCACACTTGCTTATATCCTTCAAGGTTGCTTTGTCCCTTATCAAATTATTTTTGAGACACATGACTATTATTTTTTTGGTTTGACTGTGATGAAACTAATTCTTTCCATTGAACAAATCCATTGAAAATCAAACATAAATAAAAAAATTTCAAATCATCAAAACATTATCCTTTCTACATACTGACGTCTCTGCTCTGGCATTGCTGCTATGCAGATCACTATCTACGCAATTTTGCCATCTGTGTAGTATCAAATTTTCATCTACGTCTGAGACTGTAGTCTCCACTTAAAAATAATGAGCTTCAAAATTTACCAGAATCCTTGAAATTTGGTCTTTTATGAGGCCCTAAAATCATTTCTCCTGAAACCTTCAGTTGCTCAATCAAAACCAAATTTTTCGCTATAGGACATGAGTGATTCCAAGAAACACAAGAAGGTTAAGCTTCCAACTCCTCCAGTATATCGAGAAAAAAAAGAAACCACTCTCAAATCCAAGGAATATCAATACATTGCCCAATCAATCAATCATGAAATTGATTATTACAAGAAAATTGACACTATCATGTACAAAAATAGAGTTTGCAACTTCATGGCCAGGTATCCCATCAATTGTGCCTTTGTTACTCTTGAGCAATATGACTAGATCAACCTCTTTTTCTAAATCTATTTCTCCTTCTTCCATCATCATCATACATCATCCTATCTCTCTCAGAGCATTAGATCAAATCTTTTTGGACTTTAAATAAAAATCAAATCAACCCTTTCTTAGGTTGGACGACCTTAATCAAAAGTATTGTAGACCTTCATCCTTAAACCGAAACAACATTTCTTGTAGACCATTAGTCTATCTCAAGTAATTTAAACCATTGGTAATGTCCTATTTTCTTGAGATCACAAGTCTATTGTCAAGTAGAAACATATATCATCCAATTTAATCCTCTTGTGTTTGTGTCATCACAAGGTCTTATTATACCTAGGTTTTATCCTAAAAACCTTTAAATCCAAACCAATTATCAATCAATCCTTAATCAAACATCAATCAATCAAATCCAATCTATCAAAACCAAATCAATCCTCGAACAAGATCTTTTCTCTATCCACTTTCATCTTCCAATCTCACATTTCCTCATCTTTCATTCTTCTAGGTCTACCATTGTATGGCAGTTACTCGATCCCAAGCTAGAAACATGAGGCATGCAAAACCCATCAACTCCTTTGACAAGGAGAATCCTTTTGCTTCTTAATTCTTTCAAGGCCACATAATGCGAATTGATGACATATCCAATGTGCCTGAAGAAAATGAGTTATTGGATCAAGAAGAAAAACCTACACAAGTGAACGATTTTCTTAGGGATCCATATAATTTAGAAATGGTTGAAAAGGCCATTAATCACAATAGCAGAGAAATCTTCTTGAACCTCATTCAAAATGGCATCACAGTACCCACTAAATTTGACAAATCACTTCTCACTCATAACATCACTAAGGCTACAACTGGTACAAGCACCACCATGGCCTCCAATTCAAATGTAACATCATCACTTGACATCGGTAAATAAATTGCAAGTGAGTCGTCTACATCAGTTCCTACATCAACACCCGTTTCAACAACTACATCAAGAGTCCAGTTGATACCCAAAAAAATCCAAGAGATCCTAAGTATTTTTCCCAACATTAACTCACACAATAGCACTCAAATGATGACAAATACCTCTCAAGGGGAAATTTCTAATGTTAACAACATAGGGAAGATTTCCATGCCTCTATCTACATCATCTATATTCCTGAAAATGGGCATGAAGACTTCTACAACCAACACATCTTGAGCTTACCAATACATAGCCCCTCCCACAGTTGGTATGACCTCCACTGGGTTTCCGACTGCACACTTTGGAGGAGAAAAAGCTTATGGGTCACAATATATTCCACAACACCTAAAATTTAGCCCAACAAATTAATGAGCTCAAAATTCTTGTGCATGGTTTGCAGAATGGGGGTAAAAAGGAGTTTTCCTTTGATGAGATTTGTCCCTACCAATTCGATAAGTCTATCATGATGCAACCATTCCCTCCAAAATTTTAAATGCCTAAATTTGAAAAATACAAGGGAGAGACATGCCCTCTACAACATCTCAAGGAATTTTACATTGCATGTTTAGAAGTTGCCTACAAAAAAAATTACCTAAAGAGACTCTTCACTAGGAGTCTTTGAGGCGTAGCATTAGAATGGTTCATGGCCCTTCCTTACGGGTCAATCTCTACTTTCTTTGATCTCGTAGAGAAATTTGTTGGATAATATTCATAGAACATTGATCATCAAGCAACACTCAGCGATTTGTGCAATACCAAACAAAAGAATGGTGAAACCTTTGCTATTTTCTTAGAATGATGGAGACATGCTACCAATCGTATGCCATGGAAAATACATGATAGTCACTTAATTGACATCTTCACAAAGAATTTGATCCCTGAGATGTCATTCCAAATGAAAATGGCTTCACCTAACACCTTTGAATCCCTTGTCAAGAAGGGAAAAGACATCAAAGATGGGCATTTGCAAAAATGTAGCATCAAACACTATACTCCTTCCAACAATGATAAACGGAAATTCTGGAGTAGAAACAAAGGAGTTGTCAATGATGGAGTGACTGATGCCAAAAATGTTCAAAATGTTCAATCATCCAAAAAAAATAATCAAAAAAATCACAACAACAATTTAAATGAAAACCAAAACCAAAATCAAAACAACAATCAGAACCAGAATCAGAACAATAATCAAAATAACAATCGACCATGCAATCAATCTTATTTGTTTCCTTGCAACAATATCATCAACAAAAATGAAAATAAAAACAATCAGAAATGACGATAGTTCACAGCATTGGCAAAACCATTATATGCAATCATTAAACAACTTGTGGATCAAGGAATGATAGTCTAACCAAATACTCAGCCTTTCGATGAAAATCAACCCAAACCTGCTTGGTATCGAGAGATTGAATACTGTGATTATCATTGCATTAAAGGACATGATACCAAGAAGTGCATGAAGCTTAGACATTTTGTACAAGATCTTATTGATGATAGAAAACTTGAAGTCGAAGACAAGAATGCTTCTTCATCCAATGCAAAGCTCAAAGTTTACAACCAACCTTTTTCGTAACACAATCAAAACAATGCATCTAACACGATCCCATATGATTAATCAACCAACACTATCACATGCAATGATCGAACGTGTGTAAGTCTAAAATAAAATGATATCTTTGGTTTTGACTCTCTTTGTGGACACATTGAAGAATTTGAAACTCACGTCAATACCATAATCCTCAAAGCTTCTAATTTTAATGCTACCACACACAAACCCAGAGTCACTATCAAAGCTATTGATAATCCCTCTACATCTGCAAATCCACTAGCTACACCATCTACTTCTACTCGGCCTGCTTCATGTTATGACCTATTGGTCTAGTTAGGAAAGAATCCTGAACAAATATCTATCTTAGAACTTCTGTGTACCTCACCTATCCACAAATAAATTCTTGAAGATGCTCTGAATGAATCCCGTGTTCCTTAAAATATCAATGCTGCCCAATTCCAAGCCATGATTGGGAATTTAGCCGCAGAAGAGCATCTTGTTTTCACTAAAAAAGAATTCCGTGGTCCTGACCTTCACCATAATAAATCTCTCCATATTGAATCCAAAATCTAATCCTCCAAAATAAAATGAGTCCTTATAGAAGGTGGATCTGGTGTAAATTTGTGTACATTGAAAATGATTCACAACATCAGTCTTTCTGAGGATCTCTTAGATGTAGATAAGAGAATCACAATAAAGGTTTATGATCTGATAGAGAACGAGAAAGAAAAGGTTTGATCACACCACCTCTACAAGTGAACCTGACCCTAATTGAAACTATTTGTCATGTGCTGGACCTAGATATACCATACAACATCTTGTTAGGCTGACCTTAGATACACACTATCAAAGGTGTACCTTCTACTTACCATAAATGCCTCAAGTTTCCACATCATGGTAGAGAAATTATGATTCCTGGAGATCCTGAACCATTCCAATACTACAAAAGGTTAGAAGGAAAACAATCCAATTACTGTCTGTTGAATGAGTTCAACTGACCTTTTGAGAAAGAAGCACCTATTCAACAAACTTCATTGGCTACAGAAAAGACATCCGCAACACAAACTGATCAATCTAAAGGAAAAGAAAAGGTCATTGAAGACAAACCCTCTAAGTCTAAAACAAAGATCACTTTCACAGATCAGGGCATGGGAGAATACAAATTTGAAAGTGCCCTATGCATTGGACAACTCCCTTTGTCCCCAGAATCCTATGGGAGGCCGTCATTGTTAACTCCCTCTAAAGAAAAGGACCTTATGCAATGCAAGATGAACACTTTTAAACATTGGGTATCTTTTTCAGATGAACACATGGAATCCAATGTCCTTGATTGGCTTTATAATGAAGAAGAGGAAAAATCAGTAACATTCCCTGATGGAAAATATATCAAATCCAACCCCATTGTTGAAAGCATGGGGTATCATGGCACTGACCTTGGTGCAGATGAAACTGGTAAGATGAAAATTGTAACAAAAAATGGCTATCCTCAAGGACACAGATTGGGTTTCATAGAAACTAAGACTAACTTTTCCAAGGACTATTATTTAGCTTCCTCAAATTTAGACACCGAAGAAGACTTTTTCTAAGGCCCTTTCCAATATGTTGAAGATGACCTTGATGACTTTACCCATATCCTCACCATCACACAAGATGAACTTTCATCCCCTCATCTTCTCCTCACAAAACTTGAACTAATTGACTAGGATCAACAAGATTCACCACCAGCCTTAGACATTTGTGATTCGGATGAGGCAGTTTTGGCTCTCTTTCGACTTAAGAATATCTAAGCATATGAATATTAGATCCAATTTAGTGAGCAAGACTACTTCGGTTGCCAGGTTAATTCTCTTAGTTGCAAAAATGAAAAATAAAATAAAAATTAAAAAAAAATGAAAATACAAAAACATCCCCTGGTGAAAACCTCTCGCAGGCACCTTCAGAGGAAGAAAAAGATAAAATAAAGGACACATCCTCTAGTGAAAACCTTTCTAAGGCAGTAGAGGAGGGAGAAGCTGACCTACTATTCATATTATCAGAACCAAAAATTTCCTCCATGATTATTGAAGACACTATCTCGATCAGTTTGGGTACAAAAGCAGATCCACAAATCACTTACATTGCAGTCTCTCTCAGTGATCAAGAAAAGAAAGACATGAATGCATTCCTTCAAAAGCATAAAATTAAATTTTCTTGGACCTAAAAAGACATGCCTGGGATCAATACAGATCTTTTCATGCACCATCTTGCTATGGATCCTAATGTGAAACCTGTCAAACAAAAACTCCGCAAGATGCATCCTCAAGTGGCATTATTAGTCAAAGAAGAACTTTAGAAAATACTTGATGCAGAAATAATTCAACATATAGACTATCTTTAATGGGTCTCCAATAATATACCAATAGGAAATCCCATTGGGGGAATCCACATCTGTACTAATTTTAGAGACCTGAACCTTGCATGTCCTAAGGATGATTTTTCACTTCCCAATATTGATATTATAGTGGATTTGATTGCTAGGCATGAGATGTTGTCTCTCATGGATGGTTTCTCCAGTTATAATCAAATCATGATAGCACTAAAAGATCAACACAAGACTACATTCACAACACCTTGGGGTACAGTCTATTATCAGGTGATGCCCTTTGGCCTTAAGAACGCTGGTGCAACATATCAGAGAGAAATGACAACCATCTTCCATGATCTCCTGCATGTCATCATGGAAGACTATGTGGAAGATATTTTGGGAAAATCTAAGACATGAGAATCACACATCCCCATCCTCACTACCATTTTTGAGAGTTTAGAGAAATACAAGCTTCGGCCGAATCCTAATAAATGTGTCTTTGGAGTAAAATCTGGTAAGCTTATGGGATACATTATGTCATGAAACAAAATGTAAGTTGACCCAAAGAAATTAAAAGCCATCCTAGAGATGCCACCACCCAAAACATTGAAGCAATTATGCAACTTACAAGGAAAGCTTAAGTCCATCAAGAGATTCATGTCACAACTGGCAGATAAGGTGCATCCCTTTTCTTATCCTGCGCAAGAATATCAAGTTCCAATGGGATTGCTTATGTCAAAATGCATTTGAAAAGCTAAAAGGATACCCGGCTAATCCACCCGAGTTGGTACCACCCATTTTCAGACGTCCTCTGATTTTGTATATATCTGCCATAGAGGTTGCATTAGGTGCTTTGTTGGCCCAATTAGATGATACTGGAAAAGAGTGAACAATTTATTACTCCAACAAGACTCTTATTAGTTATGAGTTGAATTATTCCCTCATTGAAAAGGCATGTTTGGCTATTGTCTTTTGCACACAGAAGCTACAACATTATATGCTCAATCATAAGAATCACCTTGTCACCAAGATTGGTCCACTCAAATATCTCTTGTCACAAGCTCCTCTTACTAGCCATACAATAAAATGGGTTATGATCCTTGGTGAATTTGGCATTGTTTATGTGGATTGAAAAGATATAAAAGGAAAATTCATTGCAGATCAGTTAGTAGAAGCACCTATTGATGGACAACATCCACTGATCACCAATTTTCCAGATGAATTAGTCCACAATCTTTCCTTGAGTATCTCATGTAAACTTTATTTTGAAGGATCCTTTACTCAAAAAGGATAGGGGGTGGGAATCTTGTTTGTTACGCCACAAGGGGATCTCATCCCTAAATACTATAAATTACAATTCCCTGGTACCAAAAATATTGTAGAATATAAAGCCCTTGTACTTGGACTCCGTCAGGATGTACAATGGAATATTCTCAATTTATTAGTATTAGGCGATTCACAATTGGTTATCAAACAAGTTATGGATGAATATCAAACAAAGGATGATAAGATACTTCCCTATCACCGCACAGTTGAAGACCTCAAACAAAATTTCACTGACTTGGTCTTCCAATAAATTCCCTGCACAAACAACAAAGCAGTTGACGCAATGGCTACTATCGGGTCCCTAATCACCATGCCAGAATACAGTACAAGGTGTGAGTTTCTTGTCAAGAATCTTATGGTCCTTTCCTGTGACAAACCAAGTTCTGAAATAGTGTGTGACATTTCTAATCCTAATTCCCTATGGTACCAATAAATATACTCCTACCTTCACGATGGACATACCCCACTAGCCTTAACACCTAAACAACGAAAAAATGTCATTCACGCACTTCTTGTTACACGATCCTTAGTAATACCCTATTCTAAAATAATTTCGATGGAACTCTTCTAAGGTGTTTGAATTTTGATGAAGCACAAACGTCCTTGGAGGAGGTACATCAAGGAATCTGTGGGGCTAATTACAGTGGACTCACTTTAGCCAAGAAATTTTTATGCACTGGGTACTATTGGCCTACCAGGGAGAAGGACGCTCATAACTATGTGAATAAATGTGCGCCTTGTCACCAGCATGGTGATTTGATACATGCTCCCTCCCAATCCCTTCAGACCACCATCACCCCTTGGCCTTTTTCCTGCTAGTGTCTCAACCTCGTCGGCCAAATTTTCCCTAATTCTTCCAATGGTTATAAATACATCCTTGCTACTACTGAGTACTTTACCAAGTGGGTGGAAGTTGTTCCTCTTACAGACACTACTGGAAAATAGATTTCAAAGTTTATTTTGAACTACCTTATCAGTCGCTATAGCATTCCTCAGGACATCATCACTGATAATGGAGGATCTTTTAAAAACAAGTATGTCACAGAGCTATGTAGAAAGTTTAGCATTACCCACCATACCTCTTCCAAGTATTTTCCGCAAGACAATGGTCAAGAAGAGGCTACAAATAAAACTATCCTCAAAATCTTCAAGAAAATAGTAAATGATGCTGGCCATGATTGGCACCTTCACCTCAATCCTTCCCTTTGGACCTACCACACTGCCATCCATACCCCCACTAGAGCCACTCCATTTTCCCTTGTTTACAACACTGAGGTTATTCTACCCATTAAAATTGAGCTCCCTTCCCTCAAAATTTCTCTCAAGAATTTGTTGTCTGAAGAAGAATACCAATTTGCTCACTTACAAGAGCTTGAAATCCTTGATGAGAGAGGACTCAATGCCCTAAACCACCTCCACGTGTATCAAAATAACCTCCACCTCTAGTTCAACAAGCAGATCAAACCTCAATAGTTTGAGGTTGGTGATCTCATCCTATAAAATAATATGAAGAATCTCAAGAACCGTGACAAGAAAGAAAAGTTTGAGCCTAACTGGTTGGGGCCCTTCATAATCACAATAAAGTTTGGGTCCAACACTTATTAGATTTCCACATCAAAGGGAGATCTGATCCCCAATCCTGTAAATATCTTGCATCTCAAGCACTTAACTGCTTGATCCTTCAACTATCCATTATATAGTAGAAAATCCAAAAACATCAGAAAAGTAAAAAGTTCAAAAAGAAAAAACAAATACAAAAGCATAAAAAGCATAAAAAGTATCAAAAAAGCAAAAGAGAAAGAGAAATAAATTTTTCCATTTGTGAAAACCACTTTGGTGGCACAATGGATAAATACCATGGTGAAAACCTGTCTCAGATGCCATGTGTAGTAAGATCCACCATCTATTTCCACCACTTTTCATGCACCATCCATCACCATCCATAATAAATTCACTACCCATATCTGTGCAGGTAGTCCCCTGATCATTTCCCACTTTCATAGTAAGATCGCATTCCCACATGAATAAGCTTACCCCACAACACTGACCTTTATTCCAGACATAATGACCATGAGCATTTCCACCACTTCAGCAAATAGATTGACTTTCCTCGATTTATTCTATTCACAAGCAAGTGCAAAAAAATTCCCATTTCAATCAATCAATCTTTTTCCCATCTGAATACATCCTTCCGATGATGACCTTTACATCAATTATTAGAATGGCCGCTTGGTTAGGATGCCTTTTTGTTGATTTTATCTTATGTTTCAATATGTCCTTCTCATGGATGCCTTGATCTTTCATATCTTGGTCTGTTATGGAAAGTACCTATTGGAATACATGTCATTTTTGGTATGATCTGTTTGTCATAGATTGTTAGTGCATTTATGTTTGATGCTCAGTTATGACTATGTATGCCTCACTGGGGGCAGGATTCATGTATACCAAATCCCTAAAAAGATCTAGGTTTATTGCATCTCCTGATGAGAAACATTTCATAGGTCCCATCATACCTGATATCTTGCATTCTTATTCCTAGCAACCTATCTGTTTGAGAGTCTAGTTCGTGAAAAGGAACCATGTCACTTGTGTTTTCTAACACATGGTGCATACCTCCTTTGGAAAAATCAAACTAGGGTGTGCTCTTCAACATTAACACATTATAAATCCCACACAAATCATGTAGATAAGTTTCATTTTAGCTAGGTCATATTGCACTTTGCATTTTTCTCTTGGAAAGGTTTCCGTTTATTCCCCCCTATCCAGCTACCTAAGTGGTTTTATCGGACCTATTTGATACACACAAAAATATTGTCCTCATGTGTCCCATTTTTCATCCATCTCATTACATTTCATCTTAGTATCATTAGGTTCATTTTAGTTTTCATTACATCTCATTCTTTAGGTTGAATCCAAGATTCATTTCCTTTCATTGCATTCCAATTCATTTAAGTTACATTTCATTATCAAATTCATCACCTTTCATAATTAGTTTCATTTCATCCATTCATTGCATTTCATTATCAATTTCATTTCATTTCATTAGTTTTCATTATCAATTTCATTGCATTTCATTTCATTAGTTTCATTTCATTTCATCGCATTTCATTATTAGTTATCAATTCATTACATCCCTTTAATTTTATTTCATTTATTCTTTCATTTTCCAAGGTGCATAGGTGGAATAAAAGAAAATAAATATATAAAAAGAAATCATTTCATTTATCGAAGTGTGTAGGTGGCATTTTAGAAATTTATAGAAAGTTCTTGCATTTAATATTTGTAGCTAAGTAGTTACACCTTTCTATTTTCTTATTGGCCCACAAATACAATGTAATTTTGTAATTGGCCCACATGGTGGTGCTTAATATTAATTGGGTGGGTATTTAATATTTGTATCAAGGTAGTTGCATTTAC
>MU224737.1:4484573-4497379 GCA_018584345.1 Thuja plicata
TAATGGTACATCTGAACAAAGCCAGATTATAGAAGGGGATTCCTACTAAGCTGCAAATGAGGAGAATAGGTCCCTGCAAGATATTGGAGAAATATGGGTAGAATGCCTATAAAATTGATTTACCTAAAAATTTGGAAATGTCACCTGTTTTTAATGTGCAGGATCTTATTCCATACAGAGGACCAGTGATACCTGAGAGTACTTAGCAGATGGAAATAGGAAAAGATGTTCAGGATATACGGGTGAAAGCTAAGTCAAAGTTGCAAGCAGAGAAAATCCTAGATTCACGAGTTCAGAAGACAACTCGACGAAGGGTATACAGAGAATACCTAGTCAAATGGTTAGGGTTACCAGAAGCAGAAGTGACATGGATGGATGAAGAAGACTGTAGAAAATAAGGAATTAGTTTGGCATTGTTTCCGACTAATTCAAACTAATTTCTCCTTCTCAGAGGGGGGAGTATGGTGTAGAGCACCCTAGGGTTTCTCTCTCCAAGCCCTAGTAATTAGCAGAGTGATCAATTGAGCAGATCACGGTTAGCAGTCAGATATCTGCCTAAATATTAACAGCTCTTAACTCCTAGCACGAGGGCGGTTAAATAATAAAAACTGGTTACTTTATGCCTATCGCACAGTCGGCGGTTTAACGGTGGTTAGTGGCAAATGTGTGCGACGGTGCGATGACAGTGTATCGCACAGTCAGAAGGAAATTGGCAGTTAGTGGAAAATGGCTGCGACAAGGCGATGACGGTGTATTGCATAGTCAGAAGGGTATCGGCGGTCAATGAAAAACAGCTGCGAAGATGCGACGATAGTGCATCACACAGTCGTAGGATAACTGGCAATTAAGTTAGAAGCACTGCGAGGATGCGACAGACGGTGCATCGCATAGTCATAGGATAACTGGTAGCTTGGTGACAAGAATTGTGAGAGTGCGACAATCATGTATCGCCAAGTCACATAACAAAAGGCAGCTCGGTTAGAAGTGATGTGAGTGCGCGACGAAAATGCATCGCAAGGTCGCGGGGTAATCGGTAGTTAGGTTGTAAGCGTTGTGAGAGCGCGACAACAAGTATCGCAAGGTCGCAGGATTAAGGCATGCATGGGTTTTAAGGCTTGCGAATATGCAATTAAACATTTGAAGTAAGGTAAACATCTGATCGAGCTAAGAAAGAGCTGTGATATCGTGACTATAAGGAAGATTGAATTGTCAACAGGGAAGTTAAAAAGTCAGATACGACAAAAGAAAAGAGAGAATGCCACAAAGGAAAATGTTGTCCACATTGACAACCATGCAGAGAATGAGAATGATGACAATTGCAGGAGGAAGATGAAGAGCCGAGGTAGTTAGGATCCTCAGGCAGACAGGTAACCTAAAACGGTTACAAATCAAGAACAGGCCGAGATATAAAATGAAGGAAAGAACCATTTTGGTAGAGGTTGGAGAATTTGGAGATTAAACAGGCTAGCAGAGAATATTTTTAGTTTACTTTGTAATTGTCAGATTTTCAATAAAGATATAGTTTCCTGTGTGTTCTGTGTGTTCTTCTGTTGTGTACAAACTGCTGTAGAGTAGGATTTTGAATTCAGTAAAGTATCATGGATGCTTTTTGACTCTGATAATCCATCATATGGAGTGTGACCATCAAAAAGCATCCCTCATGTATTTTTATTCTATTTTTGTGTCTGTGTCTGAGAAGTGGCTATTCAGAATGGTAGACAAGTCCTAGGCGAGCCAAATGGTCCGGCTAGAGAACTTGTAGGAGAGAGAGATAGAAGGAGAAAGGTGCATGACTGAATTTATTCAGTCATGGAGAGAAAGATAAGGTAAAGAGTGAGACATTTCGGTGGGTAGGAAACCTAAGAGAGAGGGAGTATAGAAATCCTTCTAGTTAGGGTCTGTGAGTAACCCTAAGAGACTCAAGTGTGAGTCTAGAGGATCCTGAAGTGAATAGGATCAAAAGTGAGATTCCTAAGAGGGAATAGGAGTCTAGGAGAGAAAGGTGACCTCCCCATCAAGGATCCAATGTAGATTTGTGATTATGTTCTTGTGTGTTGTCTTTTATGTGGTAGGAGATAGTTTAAAATAATAGATGCTTAAATATGTATTGGTTGTTCATATGTCTGTATAATCCAAATAGTGCTTCCAGGATTTAGAACTATTATTCCAACCTCACTATTCCATACCCGTTTAGCACCACCTTTCTTCATCCAGTTCTAGGGCATTGTTTTGTTTTTTAGTTTTCTGTCATTTTCTCTCATTCTGTAGGAACACGCATATTTCAGTCACCTTGTAGTTCTGTCATTCTATGAAGAATCATGCAGTTTGGTGAATGAAATGTGTAGCCTACAGTTTGATTCATTCTCGAGTTACTGATAATATTTTGTTTTCGTGTTTGGATTTAGGGTTTGTTTCGTATATAGAATCCTGAGTTTGTATTATAATTTGTTGTTGTTGATCTACTCCTGAGTTGTATTCAGATTAGGGTTTAAGTATAAGTTTGATACTTTAATTTCTTATACTTGTATAAAAAAATTAGGTACCTTTCAGGATGATTGGAATAGGTTTTAGCTTCCTAGGAGTTAATATGCAACTTCTAGATTTTAGATTTTTCAAAAAAATTAGACTTTGTTAAATTTCAGGCATGCGAGATTTTACAGAGCATTGTGTTTTGGCATGTGAAATTTTGTGTAAATTTAAATGTGTTCCTTAAATGTTTGATGGAGGTTATAAGCTGTATTTAGATGCTTTAATAGGGTTAGGATGTGTGTAGGAAGCAGGATTAGGCTTTAGGATTGTCTAGGAGGAGCAGGACAATTCTAGGCCTCCCTAAACGTTCCTAATTTTCCTAAACATCCCTAAACTACCTTATTATTTTATACTCTTTGATGCAGTTCTCAAATGTGTTTATGATGTGTTTTCACTACATGTATGATGTATTTGTGATGTGTGGGTTAAGGGTAGGAAACCTAAGAACACTAAGTGAGTGGCTCTCAGTGCGGGGCCGGGGCCCTAAGTGGCTAGAACCAGGATAACTGATTGAAGAGTTATTTAACAAGTGAAAATTTAATTAAACTTATGGGAATCGGTTCAAACACTAAAAATATTAATGTATGCCTCACCCATTGCATTATCACTTGTAAAGGCTATGGATGAGAGTGGGAGAAGTTACCTATGCATAGGTACGATCGAATGACGCTTGTCTATATGAAAGGCATTCGATTTTGCATGTGCTTACTTGGGGGCTGAGGCCCAGAGTGGCTAGTACTAGGAAAACCCAAGGGGTGAGGGCTATGTGATGATACTCACTTTGTTTGTTTCTTAGAGTTTCTACCAAGCCTTAGAACCTTTGGGAAAATATTTTATACTTTGATCTTCTTTCATTTGCTATTTGGGAAAGGTTACCCAACCCTAGGTATGGCCTAGCTATCCCTTCTTTGTGGACCTTGGTGTTTATCTCTTAGCATGGTGGAGTGGGCCTTTTGGTATCCATGTGGTTGGGTGGTAAATCTTTTTATCAAGGTATCTTTTGCAGATGCGCTGCTTGAGGATTCATTCTTGCTTAATGTTCTAGTTTTGAAGAATGAAGACTTTATCTTTCATGATGTAAAATTATTGTTACCTCCCAAGAGGAGATGAATGTAATGTAATCGTAAATGTACTTCAAAACAATGTATTTGGAATGGGTAGACTTAGAGAAAAACAAAAGGGAAATCATGAACTTTATGTATATGATGTTGGAAAAAGAAAAGGATTTTGTAACATTCCAAGTAAAGTAGTATCTTTCTCATTATTGTTGATTAAGTGAAAAGCTATTGAAAAACAAATGTAATATTTGTAATGTATCAAATGATTTAGACATTCTATTTGCTTTAAATGATATCTCATTCGTAAAGGATACTTAGGAATAAAAATGGATTTAAATGACAAATTGAAATGAAAGTACTTTGTATTTCTTTATAAAGAATCTGCAAATGTTGAGATATAGTTTTCTTAAGAAGTAAATCAAGTTTCTGGTACACTAAATGGACTTAAATAAATTGTGCATTTAATTAGAAGGGAACCTTGGAGGAATCTAAGTTAAACTATGTTTTGTTCATGTAATTCTTTAAATATTCAAAAAATTTCAGAAATCATTACTTAGGTTTTCTTTTATAAAGAGAATCTTTGTTCTCTTCCCTGGTTCCCTTGCAGGGCATGACAATCAGTACCTATAAAATTTTTATGTGATTAGCCCATTAACCTTTGTGTCATCAGATTTGTATATTCACCTATCTATCTGTTCATCTTTCTTTATGTATATGTAATCATAACATAACTTCTTTACATGTGTAGACATTCAAGAAACATACATGAAAGTAAATAACACATAACACAAGTTATGATATCATAGAAAACTCCCGTTAGGAAGTAAAAACTGCGGTGGGGATGTCACCCACAAAACTTCACTATCTAAAGATAAGAAGGGAGCCGGTTAAGGCTTACAATTTGATCACTTTTGATGATCTACCCTGTTAGGAGTATTAGAGTGGAGACCTGTTAGGATCTACTTTGTTTGAAGCTTTAGCAACACCGTTAAGTGTGCACTCTGTTAAGAGATTTGTCAAGAACTATTAAGTCCACCTTCTACTAAAGGATTTCTGATGTGATGCACTTGTTAAAATGCAGCTACATTATAAATGCTGATCTGATAGTATATGCAATCTCTAATTGCTGATAAAAGATCCTATAAAGCTTACAATGTATATGTAATCACCTTGAGTGATTGAATGATACATTGTCTATGCTCGTTGATAGCCTTGTCTGTGTTCTTGAGAAATGATATGATCTATTTCTGAACTTTGCATGAATTCACTTTAGCTACTTAGATGCTCTTTGTGGCTACAATCATTTTTCAACTCTCATATTACAAATGATTGAAAATCTACATATACTAGTTTCTAGGTTCATTCTTGGTTCACGCTTTTCAAGTTAACTCTAGATCCAAGGTTTACAACTTGACCTTGATCTTTAGTTAGTTATGTTTTAGATTTGTTAGGATGCTTTAAAACAATTACACTATACTTGCTTGACCCTCAAGTAATGATTTAAAACAAATTAAAACTCTATAAATAGAATTACAATGTTTTATCTGACGTGGAAAGTCAGATCCACTATTTGTGAGTTCTGTAACTAACTGTCAGTTCTAATACTTAGGATGCTTTGTCAGTCTTTCGGGTTTCTTTCATTCTTTTCTTTGTCGGGCTTCTACTCCGTCGGTGTCCCTATATTGATCTCTTCATCGGGTTCCTTGCCTTTTCTGCTCTGTCAGTGATGTTCATAAAACTATACCATTGGTGATGTCCTTTATGCCTTGTCATCGGTTCAACACTTGTCAGTGTTTGTCGGGTAATTTTATACTAAGCATTTTCATGGCAAGCATTGTCATTTTTTTGGGTAAGGCAGTATGTTGTCTATCAGGTATGCCTATACCGATGATCTTTTCTATGTTTTTCCTTTGCAATACTAATGGAAAAACTTAATGTCATCAATCTCCCCCTTTGACATTAGTATCAAAAATTGATATGTGCAACATACTCCTTTGTTTTCTTTCTTTAGTCATTAAATGACTCCCCCTATGCATATGCTGGTAAGTGTAAGTATATATACATATAATTTCCTTCCCCTTTTTTGTTTCCCTTTTTTTCTGTTGAGATATATGGTATAATGTACATATAATATACATGTCGTTTCCTCTTTCTAGTAATGTAGTATATTGTACATATGCACATGCATTCATTCCTCATTTTTTGACAATAAAGGCAAAGGTACTTACAACTTGTCAAAAATGTGGGAGTGTGAGGCTTTGATTTCCTCCATCATCTGTTCTCATTTCTCCTTAAAATTTTCTAGAGCCATGTGCTCATGTGATATCCTCATATGCATATCATAGATGCTTTCTACCACAAACATCTCCGAGGTCAAGATCAAATTCCTTGCATCTGTAATGTGTTGTTGCAGAGTAGTGAAGTTCAACAATATGTGAGCCTATAGCTTGGTAACCTCATTCCTAAATTGTGTCTCTGCATCCCATATTTCTTGTCTTAACTTGTTTACCTCTATGATCTTGTCATGATGCAACTTTATTGCATTTGTATCAGAGGTTAAACTTTGTGCATTTGCTATCAGATCTAAATCTAATTGGGACAACTTTTCACCATTCTCTTTTGTGAAATTGTTAAGTGTGCACATTTGTTGAACTAAGGTAATAGCTTCTCTAATCATTGGTTTTATTTGACTTGTTAATTCAGAGAGATTTACCTTGTTTTTTGTCACTTCTTGGCTTATCTTCACAAGTAGTTTGTGTTGATACTTCTTCTCTGCCCCTTCTTCCATTGCCTTCTCTGCATCTACACTTTGAGTGGTGATGGCATCAGTAAGAACTGTAATTTGTTCCATGATTGATATGTCATTTTCAACTTTTACCTTAGGAACAAGTTGATGTAGTATATCCCTAGCTTTGTCAAGTGCTTGGGCTTCCCTATGTAATTTTCTCATTTTCTCCTATAGGGCTTTTCTTTGACACATCACACAAAAATTTTGAAGTGTTTCAACATCTAAAGTTGATGCATCCCACTTGAGTATTTTAATCACCTCAGCAAGTGTTACAACCGCGATATCTTTCTTTATTACTTTCTTCTTCTTTTGTTGGGAGACAGACTGGTGAACTACCAGTTGTAGATCTTGAGATTGGATTTATTTGGTAGGTAAAGGTTGAGAAGATGAAGCTTCTTGTTGCTTCTGTTCAGAGTCCACCTATTGGTTTTGTGAAGACGTATCTTCAGTGGCCTTGGGTGTATCAATAGATTTTTCTTCCTTTTCCTTCATGCTATCATCTTTCTTAGCTTCTTCACTCTTTTCTTTTTCTTCATCCTTTCTCAATGTTTCATCTTTTTTAGTATCTTCTCCTTTGTCCTTTTCAATAGACAACTTTTGCTGAGTTTTGGTTGCATCCTTCATCTCTGCGTCTATATCCTTTTATGTGTCTGATGCATCTTTAATTTCATCATTACCCATGTCCTCAGGTATGTTATTATCTTTCTTAGAAGATTTCTCCTGAATAGAGTTAATATCAATAGCTTCTATCAATATTCGCATGTTGGTCAGAGTATTTACCTCTGCAGTGTCAGTAAGTGTGTCCTATCCATCGGTATCACCTTGTGCAACAGTGACATCTTCATCTTTTTGTACCTCTTCTGCATGGTCTTTTCCTATATTGTCATTAATGATATCATCCAACCATGTTTCATCATTGACATCCTCATTTATGTTACCTTTTATTGTCAATTCTTCTTTGGTAACCTCTGCTTCATCATCCAAGTCAATATGAGTTGGGCTTGGTGGAATTTGGCTTTCCTCACCTTGTGTTTTGTCAAGAGTAGTGTCGGGCCATACCTCATCTGCAACTTCAGTATTCTTATTTCCTATTGTTTCACTCTCTTCTCTGTCCAATTCAACTAATGATTCACTTTGTGCATCTTTAATGATGATGTGTTCTTTCTCTCGGCTAGCTTCCTTAGTGGGCTTTTTGAGTAATTTACTCCACTTTTTAATTCTTTCCTGATCTAGCTCAATTAGCTTCCCTTTAAGAAATTAGTATGCTCTCATTTTGGGTGAGAACTCCTTTTCATATTTTTTCATCATTTCATCTATCTCTTCCTTCTTTGAATCAGAAGGCATAAGAGTAACAAGTACTCTTTCTCTTATCTCATTTTCTTTGTGAAGTGCAACTGTCCATCTTGTAGACAATCTGTCCGTTAGCTCCTTGGGTACTTCATATTCCTTGAATTGAAGTGGAACATAATTGTGTATGCACATTAGCTATTATAGCTTCTTCAATTTTATTTTGATCCTCTGGATCAAGTTTCAACCATTTCCTAATATTAGGATCTAAAATAGATTGTGATTCTAAAATGCTTTTACATATTTCATCAATGGTTTTAGGGATCAAGGGTTCTTTCCCTTTTTGTAATTCTAGTTCAGCTTCATCCATAGCTGATTCATCTAGATCTTCTTTTGTTCTAACCAACTTCCTCCTTTTAGTTTGTTTCCCCTTTGGTGAGACTGGTTTCCTCTTGTAGGTTCTCACTCTCCCTTTCTTCAACGGTGAAGGAGTTGCTTCCTTTACTGTTTAGCTTCTTGTCCTTGAAGCAACTGTTGTCCTTGATTTCTTAGGTGGAGGAGGAGGTGGTGAATTTGACTGTGTAGCCTCTGAATCACTCTTTTTTATATCTTCACTAATGGGTGGCTTGCCCTCAGTTTCTTCCTCCTTTCCTTCTGTTTCCTCTTCACCTTCTTTAGTAACTACCAATTTCTTCGCTAAAACCTTTACCATTTTGTTCTTCTTGTTTACAACTTTCTTGACAACAAGATCTGACTTGATTTTTAGTTTGGATTCTTCATAAGTACCAAATCTTTTTTCCTTGTTGTCCAATGGTTCATTCAATAGCTCCTTGATGCATTTTTTATCTTGTTATGTTTGGATTTCATAATCCAGTGGTGATAGCCAATATTTTCTAGGTACTACTAGTTTGATATAAGTAAAATCATTACCTACCATAAAACATATATCATCCTTGTGTTTTTCTATCAAAATCTCTGGTATCCTTGTTCTTGCTTGCATCTTTTCCTTAAATTATTTGAAATATTCATTCATTAAGATATCAAAATCTATACCTAATTATTCTATGTGCTCACATATCTGTATGGTGATTGGTTTTCTTATGTCCCATACTACTTTGCCTATGGAAGGAAATTATTCTTCAAAGTAATTTAATATGCACATAATAAGAGAACCAAACTTACAATTATTTGTCCTTGATGACCTTATAGCATTCATGTTCTCCTCAAGTTGATTTAACAATATTTCTGAAAGATGCATCTTCTTTCCTTGTTTGATGATCTTGTAGGCTATGCTCATAGTAGTGCTTGGTATGCTGCTCATTTTGCTGGCCTGAAATATTTTATATCCTACCACACATGCACCAACCTTAAGTTCCTCATCGGTGATGGTGTTAACCCTGAGACCTCTTTTATCTAATTTTGCACCTGTTAAATTTTCTACTTCCTTTCTGGATGGGTTCTTGTGAGATTTTGGCTTGTCAGTTGTGGGATATCCAGTAACTACATGAATAACATCTTTTGTTATTTGTTTAGGCTCATCAAGACACAATGTCTGGTTATGCATTCTTCTAAGAACTATCCGTATCCATTCAAACTTAAAAACCCTAGGAAAGTGTAATGCATTTGTCAGACCTTTCACGTCCAGATGCTTGTGCTCTTCTTTCCGGTTTCTAGTATCATCACATAGTGCCTTATAGGACTTATCTAGGTCTAGATCTCCTATTTCTGAGATCTTGCAATGTATATAGGACCTTATGTCCTCTACCAGCAAAAACCTAGGTGGGATTTTGGAGAATGCTCCAGAAACATCGGGTTGTGATGCAATTTCTAGGTGTAACTTGTATTTATGTTCAACACAAGTACTATTGCTAATAAGATTAATCATTTTCTTCTTATCCTCTTTGAATTTTGCTATTCTTGAAGTAGATGCCGTTGTATTTTGAAATTTAGGGCTTTCCATAATTTACCGAGGTCACCGATGTCTGTCGGTTACACTTAGTGACTTGGATTTTGTGTAATGCTTGATACATTTCGGTAAGTAGTGTCAACTTTACTGCATGTGTTCACCGATGCTTATTGGTACCCATTAACCAATGGAATTGTTTTTCAACAATATTACAAGTAACAATATAGTGCATCTTCAATAATGCTAATTTTGTCAATATGATCAATGTGTAATGGAACTGATGCATAATATAACTTGTCATAATGTATTTCCATACTTACTTGTGCAACTTAGTTGGGAATAGTGATGCCACCATATCCATTGGATGGGGTGTCATCATTTGCATTGCTTGTTCTAGCACCTTCAGTGTTTGTAGCTTTTCTCCACATCTTGTTTCTCATCTTCTTGATGTCATCAATGGTGTTTCCATTGGGATAAGTGCTTGTTTCTATCAGCCGGTCTTTGCAATCTTTTATCACATGTCCTACCTTATGACAATGTAAAGATGCCATACCTAGATTGGTCCATCCTCTTGGTCTTCTAGTCCATTTTATCATAGAGTTGGAAAAAATATGACCATACCTTCCACATGTTGTACAGTTTATCCATGTGTTATAGTCCCAAACATATGAGTTATAGATTCTTGTCGATTTATAGCCATTATTATGTTCTTTTAGTGTCCATGCTTTCTTGTTCTTTTTCCAGCACTCTTGATGTGTATGTCCATTCATTTTGCAGGTAGGACAATAATTTTCCATTTAAGTTTCCTTCTTTGGATTTGCATTCATGTTCCTTGTGTCCCTTTTTCTAACATCTATAACAATTACCAATTAAAGTATATTGTGAGTGAGGAATACCTTTCATTTTGTTTCTGCAAATGTTTGAGGCGTGGCCTAGCTTTCCACAGTGATTGCATGACAACTTCTTGGTTCTTGGAGTTGTATAAGAATTTCTTTGATCTGATTGATTAGATGATTCTCCATTGTCAGTGTACCCTAAACCTGTGTAGTTGTTGAGTCTTCTTTGTCTGTCAAGAAAATCATCCATTCTTTTATTGCTAGCTTCAGCTTTCTTGATTAATTCATTGTGCTAATTTTGAATTCTGACTTCATGCTTTAGCTTTTCATTCTCTTCTCTTAGCTCACCGATGATCTATTTTATTTCAATGAGTTCAGTATTTAATCTGTTTGCCTCTTGACTCATAAGAATAATCTAATTGGTAATCTCATGGTGATGATCAGTAAGTCTTTGAATCTCTGATTATTTTTCTTGTAGATTCGCTGTGACTTTTCTCCTATCATCAATAGCCAATGTTCTCTTTGATTCATCTTTTCTTGTATCATTCATGAGATCAATAATTTTTACCATCTGAGTCTCTTGACCGATTTGCAGCATCTTGATTTGCTCTGTCAGATGTAGATTGACCTCTTGTACACTTGTGATCTCTTCTACTAATGTGTCTAATGCTTTTCTTGTTGTTGATTCAGCTGAGTTGAAGTAATCTGGGATCTCCTCTTCTTGATAATCTTTTTCATTAAGCCTAGATGCCATAATCTTTCTTTCACCAAGTAACTTTCTCATGCCTACTCTTGCCTCTTTGTACTACTCATAGTAAATCTGAATTTGTAACTACTCATTCTCAATAGTCTTGTCTAGTCTGTACTTTTCCATTGTCTTGATCTTTTTTCTTAAGTCTTTAAGCTTTTCAAGAAAGAGAGTTAGCTCTAATACCAATTTTTGGAATTACTGGAATGATGTACTGAGAGAGGAGGGGTGAATCAATACCTCTAAAACTTTTATGTGATTAGCCCATTAACCTTTGTGTCATCAGATTTGTATATTCACTTATCTATCTGTTCATCTTTCTTTATGTATGTGAAATCATAAAATAACTTCTTTACATGTGTAGATGTGTGTAAGAAAATACACCTTCATGAAATTAAGATTGAAAACAACAATTCTATGGAAAGATGAAACATGTTAATCTAAGAATTGAAGCTAAAAAATCTATATCATCTCATGGTTCTCTATCCAAGCTTTGTTAAGAGAGCTTTTAGGCTTAATCTCTCTCAAGGACAATCCTAGAATGAGATATGTATAAAAAATGAATGCTCAAATCTAGCTAGAATGCTCAAAATGCTAAAAAATGCTCCAAGATTATGTTAGAGAACAATTAATGCTCCTAAACATGATATGCTAAAATGCTATGCAAATGCTAAAATCTCTCAAAAGCTCTCAAATTCTCCTCATATTCTCTCAATGTGCCTATAATAAGGATACTTTTTCTCTTAAAATTCTTGGATCCAAAAACACAAAGGAAATGGCTTGTATTTATAGCATTTTACCAAGGGTAGGGGGTAGAGTGAGTTAATCATGATCAAAGTTTGGTTAAGTCAAAAGCTTTGAAGTGTTTTCAAATGGAGGGAAAGTTGGTTGGTTGTCTCAAAGATATTAGGAATTAAATAACTCCATCATTTAATTAAATTAGCCATGGAAGGGTGATTGGGTTGGATTTGATCTTTTTGATTTGAACTATACAATTGAAAAATCAATTGCATAATTTGATTAATCTCTTTAGGCTTGAATTTAATTATTTTATTTCATGATTATTTGATCTTTTTAATTTGTTTTGAATTTTGTCCATTTGATTTGCATTGAGATGACATTTTAAGGCATTTCGCTGAGATTTATAGTTTGGAATGCTTGAGATACACCTGGTAATTTTTAGGTGTCTACAGTAGACATTCAAGAAACTTACATCAAAGTAAATAACACATAACAAA
The DNA here is from genome assembly GCA_018584345.1 of Thuja plicata. Lineage (NCBI taxonomy): Eukaryota > Viridiplantae > Streptophyta > Pinopsida > Cupressales > Cupressaceae > Thuja > Thuja plicata. The sequence continues at coordinate 4,496,964 of MU224737.1, forward strand.
AGATATGATATCACAGAAAACTCCTATTAGGGAGTAAAAACTATGGTGGGGATGTCACCCACAAAACTTCACTATCTGTAGATAAGAAGGGAGCCGGTTAAGGCTTACAATTTGATCACTTTTGACGATCTACCCTATTAGGAGTATTAGAGTGGAGACCTTTTAGGATCTACTTCATTTGAAGCTTTAGCAACACCATTAACTGTGCACTTTGTTAATAGATTTGGCAAGAACTGTTAAGTACACCTTCTACTAAAGGATTTCTCATGTGATGCACTTGTTAGAATGCAACTACATTATAAATGTTGATCTGATAGTAAATGCAATCTCTAATTGTTGATAACAGATCCTATAAAGCTTACTGTTAGAATAGTCCCAAAGGATAACTGAGAGGGGGGGGGGGGGGGAGGCAATTA
>MU224737.1:4503024-4577620 GCA_018584345.1 Thuja plicata
TTCAAGGCACTTGGCTCTGATACCAATTGTTAGAATAGTCCCAAAGGATAACTGAGAGGGGGGGGGGGGTGAATCAGTTATCAGTTACTTAAGTCCTTTTTACTTCTTTAACTTTAGTATACAACAAAGTAAATGCATAATCAAATAACACAGTACTCAACACACAATTTGATTACGGGGAAACCAAATGGTAAAAACCTTGGTGGGAATTAGCACCCATAATAAACTATACTTGTTTGTAGTAATCCCTATTAGAAGATATTTCAAACCTGTTAGGAGTTGTAAAATACAATGAAATAAGTATAGTTACCTGGTTAAGGGTCGGACCCTGTTAGGAGTCTTTTACAAATAACCCTGTTAGGGGTGGTGGACTCACTGTCAAAAAGCTCACTGCTTGATGGTGAAGGGTACAACCTTCTGAATAACAGATATGCACTATATCTGATGATGAACTGTAGAGTAGACCTGCTATCTTGATCAGTTCCAGTGTATTACAATCTTTCACTTCTTCTTGACATAGACCCTTGATGAATGAACCAACTCTAATAATATGCTGTATACAACTTTCTTCACTTTTCATATCATTCACACTTAGCGTATCACAATTGAACTACTATAAGTATCTTCTCCAAATTAGAAGGTCATGTCGGCTCTTAGAAACACTTCATCAATATCTTAGTTAGCTTAACTAAGCATGCAAAAAATATTAAGTCCGCGCAAGTCAATGCTAAACAGATGTGACGCTTCACTGAGTCGACCTCACCAAATTAACCATAACTTTGCAATCATCTTGAAACATGTTTGGCTCCTTTGGATTTATATCATAAACTCATAATTAATCATGCATATACACACACATATCCTGAAGATAGGTTCAACTCATGAAACACGTTATATACGTCGGCCCTAAACTGTTATACTTCTAGAACTGTAACTGCTAATAACAGAATTGCATAACTTTATTGAAACATCATATCTAGGTCTATGTGTATGAACATAACATAATAAACATGTCAAAAAAATGTATCTATCCATGCAAGTATTCATGTCATCATTCAGATAAGTTCATATAGAATTAATACTATGTGTTATATGTTGTCATCAATGACAAACATACAAACAATCAACTCTCAGAATCAAATCTCCAACACTTACAATGTATATGTAATCACCTTGAGTGATTGAATGATACCTTGTCTCTACTCGTTGGTAGCCTTGTCTGTGTTCTTGAGAACTGATATGATCTATTTCTAAACTTTTTATGAATTTACTTCTTCTGCTTAGATGCTCTTTGTGGCTACAATCATTTTTCAAGTCTCATATTACAAATGATTGAACATCTATATATACTAGTTTCTAGGTTCATTCTTGATTCATGCTTTTCAAGTTAACTCTACATCCAAGGTTTACAACTTGACCTTGATCTTTAGTTAGTTATTTTTTAGATCCATTAGGATGCTTTAAAACAATTACAATATACTTGCTTGACCCTCAAGTAATGATTTAAAATAAATTAAAACTCTATAAATAGAATTATAATGTTTTATCTGACATGGAAAGTGAAATCCACTATTTGCGGGTTCTGTAACTGATTGTCGGTTCTGATACTCGGGCTGCTCTATCAGTCTGTTAGGTTTTTTTCATTCTTTTCTCTATTAGGCTTCTGCTCCATCGGTGTCCCTATATTGAACTGTTCATTGGGTTCCTTGAATTTTCTACTTTGTCAGTGATGTTCATAAAACTATACCATCGGTGATGTCCTTTATGCTTTGTCATCGGTTCAACACTTGTCAGTGTTTGTTGGGTAATTTTGTACTTAGCATTTTCATGACAAGCATTGTCATTTTGTCGGGTAAGGAAGTATGTTGTCTGTCATGTATGCCTATACCAATCATCTCTGCTATGTTTTTCCTTTGCAATACTAATGGCAAAACTTAATGTCATCAACATCTATCATTAAAATGCATAACACCTCACATCACATTACATACATAAAATACAATTCATTACATGTATATTATTAACCATCCTATGCATCACATCCCTACATCACATTTATGTCAGCATAATCATATAAATCCATCCCATCCTACATGTCATTCATAAAATCATATACATATGCATATAGAATCATAACACACATCCATAAACATCACATAGATCCACCACAATAAATGTCTCTATATATCAAAAAAATGTCCATCAAATACATCATACATATGTGTCTCCATCTCAAAACTACAAAAATGTGTATCTGAATTGTATGATACATCATGAATGTGGTTGTGATGGTCTTAGACCCCCTCCTAATCTAGATGGTTGAGGTGGTAATCCCATTGATGCATGTGAGTCTTGGCCTGTACTCTAAGATACTGATATCTCTATATAAGATGGTTGGTGCTGACCCTCTGGAGCCATTGCAAAGTATAGGCCCACATAATATGAGGCCTCCCTACCTCTCCTACCTACCTCTCTCTGAGATGCAAAGGCGTCTGCTAAAACCTGACCAACACCCCCGACTGTGGCTGTCTGGTACGTGCTATCCAACACTTCCCTATAGTCTTTGATCGCCTTTGTGCAGCATCCTGCTATTAGGTAAGGGCCTCTATTTTCTCCATCATCAAAGCTACATGTGCTCCTAGGGCTTCCTCATCATGTCCTCCCATAGAGAACTCCCCGCTATCCACCCGTGCCTGTAGAAGGTCTAGTTCCCTCTGTGCCCCATCGACATGTGTGGTCTCTCCCACTAGTGCACCCTATACTTAGGATAGCTCCATTTGTAAGCTTCTCTTTGTGGCCTAAGAGGTGGCTAGAAGCCCTTGTATCCTCCCCATCTCTTCCTGTACACTACTCTCAGTAGCCTGTGTTGTGGCTAAAAGCCCCTGTACTCTCTAAAACTCTGTCTACTGGTTGTCCCACTCTACAACCACTATGTCATGTACCTCCTGGGCTACATGGCTTGATGGTGGCCTTTGTACCTATGGTCCATGTACTTGTGGCCCTTGTCCCTGTCCCTATATATCTAGGATCTAAGGTGGTTTCCTCCCTACGGGTACCTCTACTTGTCCTTGTCACCTTACAACGGCTACCCTTGGCCAGACTCTCCTTCCCCCATCCCATCCATCTCCCTCATCCCCTCTATCTCCCTCATCTCCATCCTTTCCACTACTCTCCTCTCCCCCTGGCCAAATGCTCATCTACCTGAACTACACCAGGTATTGTCAATCTTATCAATCTATGTGCCACCCACCACTGCGCATATGCAGGATCTACTCCTACGTCATGTAAAGACTCCCACACCCTAATCCATGGAAACTCTGTCATTGCTAGCTAGGATCTGCTAGCCCCCTGTAGGTCCACTCTGATACCCTAGATGCTCCCCACCTCCTGAGTCACTAGTGGATGTGTTAGGTCTGTGCAAATTTTTTTTCCAAACCAATTGAATCATGTGTTTAAAGGCTTTGAGCAGGGTTTTGTTTTGCTTAAAACCCTAGGTATCTATTTTAAATTTGGGAGGGTATAGGTTTACAACCCTAAGGGATTTGGAAATTTTTATATTCCTTTGTTACTTTATCTGGTCACTTAAAGTCTTATAGACACATGTGTCTTTTTTCATCACTAAGCGAGGCATATTTTAAGTTGTTTCTAAGTCCTAAGCGCTTTATTTTTTCCTAAGCTATCTGGATGCCCCGTAAGCCTTTTATTATATTAAAAATTTGTCATGAAACTATGTTTTAATATGATGGCTAGCATGTTTCCTTAAACAGAAGATGCAGAAGATCTATCCATCAAGGAAACGTACCTTGCAGCCATGTGTCTTTGGCAGGTCTGGCTCTTATTTAAAAGGAGATGATAAATAACATGCAGTTTCAATTTAATCCAATGGTTAACACTTTGCCTTCATCTCAAGACATAGTTGATCTATTTATCAAGGTAATGCACCTGATTGACACCTGTCCTAGTGGGTCCAGATGAAGTCAGACAAGTTAGAGTAAAATGTGCACAACTCAATTTTCATCAAACGGCTAGCGTGTTGCCTTTAAGGGAAGATGCACAAAATCTATCAATAAAGGAAATGTGTCTGAATGACACCTGGAGTGTGGAAGTCCCTATTCAACATTTAAAGATAAGTAAAAAGGATGTAAGTTAAGCTATATCTAATGGCCAGTGCATTGCCTCAAGGTTAAAAATGATCAAGATCTATCTATCAAGGCAACACGCCGTGTTGCCATGTGTCCTAGCCGAGATTTTGAACTTGTAGTTAGTAAGAAGGAAAATTAAGTTAGATCTGATGGTTAGAGAATTTCCTTAAACTAAAGATCACAAGATCTAGATATTAAGGAAACGTGCTTGCTCGCCACTTGGATAAGTATTGGGACCCAATCAGAGATAGAGTAAAAGGTAAAGGCACTGCAAGTTGATTTTGATCCAACAAACAATGTGAAGCTGCAAGGAAAAGGTGATCAAATTATACTCTTCAAGGCAACATGCTTTCCTTTCACATGTCCCAGCTGATGATGATTTTCATGAATGATTTCTAGCCACAAGATGTAATGAGAAGTGTTGAGATCGACGGTCAGGATTTAAACTAGAAAAGTAAAGGTTTCTGAGTCATTGGACCGCGAAGTTTCAAATGAAATAGAAAGAATGGTGAAGTGTGTGGCCATCACAACAAGAAATAAATGATAAATCCTAGTGGAGATTATGTATAAGATTTTTGTCAAATCTCAGAAAGCCATAGTTGATAGAGTGATTTGAGGTGGAGCTGAATTGCAAAAATTTTGCTATTTGTTTCCATAATTTGCAGAATGGGTATGTTATTCCGAGAATACATTCCTGAGCATTTGTGAATTAAATTTGCACTATGGTTTGGTGTTGTGAATATATTTTTTGCATATGAGAATTGTAGCTACTTGTCTAGAAACCCTAAAATTAAGAATGCCTCCTAGAAGAGAGATTTCAGGGAAGATTGATTATCTAGAGAGGAATGTTTACAGTAGTTAAATGAATCAACAAATGATTCTTCAAAGTTTAAGGAATCGGTGCCAAAATCACCTCATTTGAAGGTAGGAGAGGGTTTGTATGATAGGGGTAGATGGGCATGAGATGCCAAGACTAGTGTAGCTAGTTTGGATCTATTTAAGCTAGCTTTTAGTCAGAGAAATGCTTTCGCTCCAGATAGAAATATATGGCAATTCGATGTGGGAAAGTTAATTCATGGATATAGATTTATTGGTTCAAATTTCCAAAAGGTATGACAATACTTCCAGGGTTGTGTGGGATATAAATGACAGAGCATTACTGAGCATATAAAATGAGGAGATAAGGGAGTTTTTCAAGTTAAATGATCCCTTGGTACAAATGGAAAATATTGATTTTGATCAACTCAAATAAATTTATAAAGCTCAGAGAAACTACCTCAGAGATAAGCCTTTGAAGGAATTTTTTTATAAGATAGGAGGCTTAATTGTTGTAGGTGCCAATACACCTAAACCTTTCAAATTGGAATATTTCAATCCAAGAGCCAAAATAATATACAGTGCCCTGTGTTGTGTTTTGGGAGAAGATGAAGAAGCAGTAATGCCTATCCCTTATATGTTCATGATGGTCCAAATTCTGCACCCACATCTGGCTATCATTTTTTATTTTTCCACCCATCTTGCTGAACTAATTCACCAGGGTTTGATAGGAATATAAAATACAAAGGTATGCAGGCCATTTGGATGGTATTCCATGCTCATGCATATGATCTTGTTTAAGAATGTTGACTACTTTGAGGAGGAAATGGATTTAATGAGAGTCAAAGATGATGAAGAAATGTTAGTTCAATTATGAAATGCCAATGCGTCATGGGAGAAAGAGGAGGCCAGTTACATCACCTTTGATAGGTATTTTGCTTCTAGGCTTAGAACCTTATTGTTCAAAAAAAATCCTATAATCCTTTAAGGTTTATTGACTCTGTTGAGACCCAAGGAATTTTCTCAGTCCATTCAAATAGTACACAATTGGGGTGATATTATTTTATACCCTGTGTCAACTTTATTCAGAGTTTATGGTTTCAGAGGAGTCCCAAATATAGTCCCTTATCAGCTTCTACTCAAAATAGGCATTGCAGAAATACTTAGGAAAATTGGTGGCCAACAAGAGGATGCATTGATAGGAAAAGGGAAAGGCACCATTTTCCCTACTATCACAATTGTTCATCAATTGTTTATTACCAAAGGGGGATGGACACATATACACAAATACTTAGAGCCTTATCATATGACAACATCAGGGGTGAGATGTGCTGATACTGAAGGTTTCCTTAGTGATATGTTGAGAAAAATAACAAAATGTCTGATATTAGATCATTAATTTAACTTTCTAGAGGACATTATAAGGAATGAATTCCATTTACAAGAATAGGAGATTAAGAAAGAAAAGTGGCTAGTTTACAAAAAGACTCTGGACTTTGTCACATTTTGATAAAGTATATGACCCTTTGAAGGAGTTCAATCGTTGGAAAAAAATTATTGATACATTAATGACAATGTTTGAGGATATCATGTAGGCCTTGAACCAAAAGAAAGAAAAGGTCATATAAGAAGAACCAAAAAAGGATAAGGCAGTTTTGAATAGGGTTATCTCTGCTAAGGGTTTTCCACTAGGCTGATATGTTTTGCAGTAGATAAAGGGATACATCATAGTGTTGCCAAGGACAGAGGCAATTGCTACTTCAAAAGGAAAGAGACCCCTGGAATCAGATGCATAATCATTGCCATCTCCCAAAAGGCAAAGAGTAGAAGCTGTAACCACCCTAATTTGGTCTACTTTGACCATAGACCCTATTTTTCCTAAGTGTGATCATACGCCTAATTATGTCAAGACAATTATTCAATTTATTGGCATAATTCATTAAATCAAATTTGATCTCCTAAGTGATTTAATCATTAAATCAAATTAATTGCCTTAGCCAATTAAATAAATTAAATCAAAGCAATTAAATTAAATAAAAAACAATTTAATTCAATTAAAACAATTCAAAACATGGAAAAAGTAATTAATAAAAGGAATTAAATAAATCCCTAAATTACATTTCAATTTACAAAAAGGGAAAGTCAATTCCCTAACCAATAGGAGTGAAATCACTTGGATCACCTCACATGGACCACCAAAGATTCAATCTCCACCTCTCTTCCACTTTTAATACTAACCTCTCACTCACCTAATTCTTCTATAAATAGAATGAATTTTAAGCTCAATGGGCCCCTAATTTTAGAAGTAAACTTATGCTGCTAGTATTCTTAGAAGTCTTTATGCATTTTAAATCATCTTTCATTTGCATTGTTATAATCTTCAATTTAAGAGCTTAAAATGAACCATTTCTTGAGCATATAGGCTAGTTTCTTTCAAATCTTTCATTCTAAGTCGTATATGTCACTGATTAATGCATAATCTGAGGGAAATTATAGAATTCTTCACACTCCTCTTAGATAGGAAGCAATAAGTCAATTTTAGTATTTGATTTGATGGCTTATTCTTTGTTTTACACTAATGTAATGACTTATTGAAGTGTTGTGTTGCAGCTTGCAGGAACCATATAATACACACACATTTCTGGCACCCACCGTGGGGCTGAATCTCAGATTTTACCTCATCTGATTCTACATTTTGAGATAATTTCATTTCTTTGTTTGCAGGTACAGAGTCCCCTTTAGTTATCAAGGCTTGTTTTTAGGAAATTGGATCATTTTTAGGAAATATGATTGCACCCAGGATATTAGGGCTCGCATCTAGGGAATCTTGAATCATTTCTGGTAAAGCATTGCATTTAGTAAATTTTGGGTCATTTTCAAGAAATAAAGTCACATCTAGGGTAAATAGGATCGCATCTAGTTTTTAAGTTTGAAAATTGAAAAATCTAACCATTAACCCTTGGATGTTTTCTGTCTCTGTCTTTTAAACAACCTAATACTTGTTTGCAGATTGTTGTCTATCCCCTTTTTTCTCAAAAAGGGTGGAAAAGGAATTGTTAATTTGTGTTTTGCAATTTTTTCATAGATTAACTTGTCCTTAGTTGTTCAAAGTTGCAAATTAAATACAAATTCTCATCATTTAATAAATCAATCAGAGGAGTACGCTCTTTTCCTTCAAGGAAAACCAAAAAATCAAAAGGTTATTTAGGACTTGAGAGGGATTTAGAGTAAATGAGCAAGGAAAACACTTCCTTATTTAATTAATTTTGGACAAGTAATTGAAAAACTAAAAATGACTAAATATTGGGGACTAATTGAATAAGCAACATTGTTTAATTCCCTTTGGCAAGTAATTGAACAACTCAAGTCATTAAATTTTGTGGGAAAAAGAACTTCATCGTCTAAATTTTGGGATATTGTAATTGAACAAGAAAATAATTTAAATATTGTGGAAAAAGAACAAACAAAATTTTGTTTGAAGTACTTGTGTTTTCATAAATTAGGAATATCTAAGGGTAAAAGCACAATAATCTGTCACCCTTTTACAAAGGAAAAGGACAACAACACCAAAACTGTAAAACTTCAAGGGCATAAAAGTCACATTTCTATTGAGAATTTGAAGATGATGTAAATTGATGAAATGTGTCAAATAGGATGAATTATATGCCTATAATTGTTTTTTTAAAAATTGAACCAAAATTAATATGTTTTTTGAAATTTTTAGGTCTATTTTTCATTTTCTGGAAAAACTGTAAATCAGGGAGTTTACTTCCCGCCAAATAATTATAAGTAAATCATTGTTTTTTCCTCCAATTTCATAATATGTTTTAGATGACATGTATAGGTAGTGCATAAAAAAATAAAGAAGTTTTTTTGATGTATATTTTGCCCGTTATAAGTATTCAAAGTTGAACTTACTTGAAATCAACAGTTTTTGTCTCCTGCCATTTTTATCCTATCAAAACTATACCAAAAACAAAATAAATTACATATTACTGAAGATGACTCTCTTCTCTAGTGTTATCTATGATTTTTAAATTTTTATGAATTGATTTAGAATTTTTTTATATTATCTGAAGAAATGAATTCTGAAAGCTTTAATAACCTACATGTAGTTTTTAATGAATTTGTTCAATGTTTTGTAGTCAAAACAATATAAAATTTATATCTCAATAAGCGTAGTTTCGAGATCTAGAAAAGGGCACTTTTAGTTTTTTGACATTGTCTAGTTTGAGTAGAGAAAAAACCAGCAGAAGTGCAAACTTCTAGATTTTTTATGTTTTTGGAGGTTTGGCTGCCACATGGCATGCCACCTAGGTATACTCGGCTGAGTCAGACTCGAATGAGTCCTACTTGCCCTCCCATTGGCTTGCGCATGAGCCAACTTGGCCATGTAGGCGCCATTCGGTGCCACGTAAAATCGGCCGAGTTTGACTCGGCCGAGTATGACGCGAATGAGTGCCCAAAATTGTCCTTAGGGGTGACAGATTATTGTGCTTTTACCCCTAAATCAAACTTAAGCTTAATTTTTCATCTCACTAGAGGATTTTCTCTTCCTTTCAAGCGGGGGAATCAAAAAATCGACATGGGGGATTGAGTTGTGAGTGAAGTCGTTTGAGGGAAAGAACATTGGTTGAAGTGCTTGTGGGAGAAAATGACATGGACTTGGAGAGTATGCTCTTCTTCTTTCGAAGAATCAGAAATCTTGAAATCCTAAGCTTGTCAATCCTTTGTATGCTTTTTAAACATTAGAAGGCCTGCCAGTTGAGGAAAACATCTCCCATGAATGACCCAAGTGAGGACAGGTTTATGCCAACCCTTCCAAATCACTGTAAATAATTTCTTCCTTGTAGCCTAATACCTCAGAAGATGGAATCTATTGTGTTCTTAGAATTTCGACATCATTCCTTGAACATGCTTGGGTGTGTGTAGAGCGGAGCTGCTTGAATCTTGCTTGTGAGACTACACACAATTGAGTACTCATAGGGATATACGCCTCAATTTTGCCTTGTGCAATTCTAAGGCAGATGGTTTCAAATGGATTTCCCCATCATAAACAACAAATTGTAGTCAAAACTTCCCGATTCATCCCCTAAAGGGTGATAATGTTTGTGTAAGGCAAAAAGTGATTTCCCCAAGATACTCATCATTTCATGCCCTCACTTGCATTTGGAGTCAGCTAATATGGTATCATAATGAGAGCCATTGCATGCTTGGTGATAGCCATATTCTAATTAGCATTTGAGTGTGTAGCTGAGTCTATGAGCAAATATTTTCATCATATGCTGAGACACTAGGGATTAAGGATGTGTTTGTTCACCCCTAACAATGCAAAATTGATTGATGTGCATAAAAGGTCATTAAAAAGATAAATCATTCAAACAAGCAACAAAATTCAATCCTTAATACTACATTCTATGTATTTCACTCACTGAAAAGTTTAAGAGAAAAATTGCAATTAGACAAACTTCATGTATTCTGAGACAAACTTAACAAATTTGACAAAAACTTGATAGAACATCAGAAAGTCACTTTTAGTCTTCCCTGGCTCGCATCTGGTTGTGCACAGTCACATTTTGTATTCTAGGTCACATCTGGTCAGTATTGCATTGCTTTAAGGGAGAAAGGTCGCATCCAGGATATCTAGACTCGCATTTGGTTAAGCCATAAGCTCGCATTTGGTATTTCCCAGCTTACCTGTAGAGTGTTGCATCTAAAATAGTGGGAATTTTCATAGTTTTCTCTCAGAGGAAATTAGTATATATTGGGTACCCTTTTGGCCTCTTAGTCTGACCCTGTTGCTTTTTCTGGTCTCTCTATTGCTATTTCAAAACTTTTCACAAGTCTACCTTGCATGTCATTTTGGAATCTTACAATTGGTCTTGAAACGTGTGGTCTATTCACTCTCAAAAAGAAACTTGATTCCCATCTCATTATCAAGGCATTCTAACCCTTTGACTCTGGATTCATTTACTTCCATCAAACAACAAACAAACCTTACAACTTGGACACACTTACTTGAACAATTTGAGACTTCACTTGACATTATTTGGAAACTTTAGACATAGTTGAGATATAGCTTCATGGTTAACACAAGACATAACAAGTATCTTGCTAATAAAATAGAAGTACCTCCTATAATGCTACATTTTCAACAAGGAGAAACATCTTGCAATCCCCTATTTGACACAGAATCACCTGCACCCGCAATGGAAGCTCCTAAAAATGAATGGAGTACAACCTTTGAGGAATACAATAATGACAAGAATCAAAGACAAGAAGACACTAGTAGTGAGAAATAAATTCACACCACTCACCCTTTGTTTGAATTGGAAAGTGATGGAGACATACCCGAGGAAAAGTACAATAGACTCAAACAAAGTAGGAAATTCCAAAGAACATTGGAAAAGATAATTGGTGAAGAAAAAGAGAGATACATCTACATCTAGCATCCATTGGAGTAAAGCTACCCAAAGATTATGATGTTTAAAGACTAAAGGAAAAAGAGATACCAACCCCTATCTCTTTTCTCACCAAATAGTTAACCTTGATGCAAGACAAACTTGCAACACTCAAACAAGAGAAGGTTGAACCAAAAACAAAATACTCTTTGGACTCCATTTGTCCATTTCCATTTGACAAGAGTATAAACATGATTCCATTTCCTCCAAACATGGTCAGGCATAAATATGACAAGTATAAGGGAGAGACTGATCCACATGACCATGTGAGGGAGTTTTGTGCTCTAAGCATAAAATACATGCATGAACCAACATACCTAATGAGGTTATTTCTGGGAAGTCTAGGCAGAAATTCTATGGAGTGGTTCTCCAAACTCAAACCTAAGGTGAAATATTTTGAGGAGTTGATACAACATTTTTTCCAACATTACTCCTAAAATATACAACACAATGTAACCATGATGGACTTATGTAACACAAAAAAAAGAACCGGTGAATCCTTTACACACTTTTTACAAAGGTGGAGGAAAATCTTTGTGAGGTATTCAAGAGCTATTCCTGAATCAAAAAAAATGGAAATCTTCATAAACAACTTGATACCTCAATTAAACTATGCTTTGAAAATGCAAGATTCAGCTATCTTTGATAGGATGATCAAGAATGCCATCCTTATTGAAGAGGTCATGGTTAAGAAAGGAGAAATCACCCTTCAAAGTGATAACAAATATACCAACTATAACAACAAGCCTAAGTGGTGGAAACAAACCAAGAATGTTGTTAACGATGGAGTGGTAGATGCATCTAATGCTAATCCTAAAGCCACAGTGTTTAATCTAACAAATAGCATGTAAGCAAACAAAGAGGCTAAGGTAACAACCACAATACCTAAAGAATAAAATGATAAAAAAAAGAGTAGACCATGGACTTCTAAACCTCAAAGAACATTCACTCCTTTGGGTGAACCTCTTGAGACCATTTTGAAGACACTCTTGGATAACAAAGTTCTTACAATTCCTGATTCAAAACCATGGGAACCAAAAGTCAAACTGAAATGGTGGGATGATAATTCTTATTGTGTCTTTCAAAACAACAAGGGACATAAGACCAATAACTATGTGAAGCTTAAACATGTTATACAAGACCTTATTGAAGAGGGTAAAATCAAAGTGGAGGGACACACCACTAATGAAGACAATATGACATTTAACAAACCATTCCCTAATTATGAGAAAGGGGAGGCATCTAAAGGAAAAGGAAATGAAGTAAATTACACCTACTCCAATAATGATTATGTGATCAACATGTTGGACATTAAATACAAATCAATCAATGTGATCACTATTAAAGGTGCTAAAGACACATCTTTGCAATCAAATGTAGTGACTCAAAGTCAAGCAAAAGTCACAATTAAAGGACCTAGTTCCTCATCAAAACTAGAAACATCTTCCAAGGTACCTATTGTCACTATTCCCAAACCAGCATAAACAAGACAAACCGTTACCATTCTGACAGAAAACTATAAATTGGTGGATCAATTACAACGTACCTCTGCTCAAATTTCTATCTTTGAGCTACTTAAAATCTCCTTAGTGCATAGGGAAGTTCTTGAACAAGCCCTACATTCTGCAAATGTGCCAAAATATATTGATGTAGACAAATTCCAAGCAATGGTAAATCATATATCAACACCACACTATCTCTCTTTTTCAGAAGAAGATGACAAATCATTGACACATCCGCATAACCAACCTCTACACATTCAAGTCTTAATTTGCAAATCCCATGTTAGATGTGTATTGATAGATGGAGGGGTAGGTTTGAACATTTGTACTCTCAATCTAATCAGAAAGTTGGGTCTCTCAGAACAAACCATTCATTCTAGAAGTAAGATCACTATCAAAGCTTACGATGAAGAAGAAAGATCCTCTAAGGGTTTTATTATTCTACCAATCAGAACAAGACTAGTTGAAAGAAATGTGATATGTCAAGTTCTAGATCTACCCTTGGCTTACAAAATACTATTAGGGAGACCTTGGATCCACGAAATGCAAGCAGTACCCTCTACTTACCACCAGTGTATCAAATTCCCACATAATGGGGTGGAAGTAACAATTCCTGCAGATGCTAGTTATACTTGCAACAATGTTAAAGCATATAGTATGGTCCCTCATAACAAGGAAGTTCCAAAAGAAACTGTACCTGAAAATACTAAAGACATGGTTATGAGAAGCTTTGAAAAGACATTAAAACTTGAAGAAGCTAGTATGGGAGAATACAAGCTAGACATGACCCCATCATTGATAGAACTTCCAATATCTCCAAGATCTTATGGAAACCTTCCTCATCTTTCACACGTACTACATCTAAAGAACCATAAATTCATAAAGCAATTGGTATGGTTAAAGCATCTACCTCTCAAGAGGATGAAAAAGAATAAAAAGTTGTCTTGGCATGGATTTACAAGGGAGAACCAAAAGAAAATGAGGTAAAACATGTGGAAATATCCCAAGAAAAGTATGGTAAAGGATATGATCTTCTCAATCAAATGGGATATAAAGGGAAGGGACCTTTAGGAGACAAAGGAAAAGGACTTATTGAACCTATACACATGGAATTCAGAAATAGAAAATATAAGATAGGATTAGGTTTCAATAACAAATCTGAAAACCCTACTTCAAGAAATGGTCCAATCTTTGATGAAGGAAGTGATGAAGAAGAAGAAACAGAACTATAACAATGGACCTATGAGATATTATTGCATATTGGTACAGAGCATCCCAAATATGAAGGAGATAGATATGTACCTAGCTTTGAAACACCACAAGACACTCATGTTCCTTTATTGACCCAAGCTACTATTCAAGAAGTAGAGGAAATAACATAAGACACTCCAGAAGTTCCATTGATAGAAACAACTCCTGAAGAAACACCCCAACAACAAGATTTACATCCTAACTGGGGGTACTTGGTCACAATTTCAAATTTCCTAGATTTACCACACTTTGATCTACAAGTGGATAATAGGGTACATCAGGTAACTATTGCTGAGTTTCTAAATAGATCAGATGATGAAATAATAGATTCACATGATTATGAATGGGCTGACCTATCTGATGCTACCATGGACATTGAATTTGATGTGATTCATAAATTGGCACTGATATTTCAAAGAGGAGAGAGTTATAACACTTCCCCTAACACTGCTATTATTCCAAAATCATATGAGATACCATTACCTAGAATTATTGATGAAGAAACTGGTGTTTTACTAGGTCTAGATGACATTATGAGATTACAAGAAATGAGTTCCATTTTTCTAAGAGAAGAAGAAGAAATCTCAACTGATGAGTCACTAGAGATAGTTCCACATATTACTAATAATGACCCTATTAATGATGATTAAACTCTTGATGATCTAAACGCTATAGAAGTTGACTTAATAGAACATGGCTTGTTAGTTAATAGTTTTGACGTTGACACGATGTTGTCCTTACCAAAATCTGATTCATTATCCTTGATAAACCCTGACCTAATTGATTGGACAAATTTAGATCCTAATCCTATCATGAACTTCCCTAATGACTACACTTTGGCTTGTTATCTAAATGGTTATGAACCCTATCCCTCTTCCACCTATGCAAGGAGCGTGAACATGTTAGAGGAGGATATCAAGTTTCTTATTAACAAACTGAAAAATAAAAAGAAGAAAAGAACAGATGGTGAAAACCACATTGTTGCAGTGTCAAATTTTAAAAAAGTAAAAATAAAAGATGTATCTGATGGTGAAAACCTCCCAGAGGCACCAAAAGATGAGATTGTTGATATCCTCCCTGACCACTTTCAAGAAAGATATTCAGTTTTGATAGAACCAATACAACCGGTTAACTTGGGCACAACTAAAGTTCCTCAAATTATTCACCTAGCACAATCCTTATCAGAAGAGGAGAAGATACAATTCACTGAGTTCTTGAAACAGAAAAAGATCAACTTTGCATGATCTTACACAAATATGCCTAGACTAGATCCTGAATTAATAATGCATAATTTATCTATAGCTCTTGGGATCAAACCCATGAAATAGAAACTAAGAAAGATGCATCCTTATGTTGCATTATTGGTGAAAGAAGAGCTAGAAAATTACTAAAAGTTAGATTCATAAGAGTCATCACTTACGCAAGATGGATTTCTAATGTGGTACTAGTATCTAAAATAGATAAATCTATTAGGATCTGCATAGAATTTAGAGACTTGAACAAAGCATGTCCTAAAAATGATTTTCCACTGCCAAACATTAATATGATCATATATCTTACAACATGCTATCATATGTACTCATTAATGGATGGTTTCTCATGCTATAATCAGATTAAGATTGCTCCTGAAGACCAAAAGAAGACTACATTTACATGCACATGGGGAAATTTTTGCTAGAACGTTATGCCATTTGGATTAAAGAATGCATCTGCTACATACCAAAGAGCTATGACTATCATATTCCATGATATGATACACAAAAAATGAAGGATTATGTGGATGATACCTTATCTAGGTCAACAACAAGCAATACTCATATTGAAGACTTGCGGAAGATTTTAGATCACATCGAGCAATTTCAACTCAGGCTTAATCCAAAGAAGTGTGCCATTGGAGTTCAATCAAGAAAGCTACTAGGGTTTATAGTATCAGCAAAAGGAATTGAGGTGGACCCTGCAAAAGTTCAAGCTATACTAGAAATGTCACCTCCATGCAACATTAGTCAAATGAGGACATTATAAGGAAGACTGTAGTCAATCAGGAGATTTATGTCATAACCCTCAGATAAAGCACAACCTTTTACTAAATTACTACATAAAGGTGTTACCTTAAAATGGGATGAATATTGTGAAAATAACTTCAAAGAATTAAAATAGTACTTGGCTACTCCTCCTGTTCTCATGGCACCCATTCATGGAAAGCCATTACTCCTATACATTTCAACTATGGCTACATCACTGGAGTATTGTTGGCTCAAGAAGATGAAACTAAAAGGGAGAGAGAAATCTACTATATTAGAAGAACACTAGTATCTTATGAACTCAATTAGAGTATAATTGAAAAATATTGCTTAGTAGTTGTCTTTGCATCATAGAAATTGAGACATTATATGCTATCACACATAGTAAAGCTTATTGCAAAGATAGATCCTCTGAAATTCCTCTTAAGCAAGACAACATTAACATGAAGGCTAGCAAAGTGTGTATAGATTCTGAGTGAGTTTGACATTGAGTACGTGGATAGAAGGGCTATTAAAGGACAAGTCCTCGTAGTTCAATTAGCTGATTCACCCTTGCAAGGTGCTACACATCTGATAATTGAATTTCTAGATGAAACAATAATGCATTTAACTGAATATCAGTGGAAGATGTACTTTGATGGCTCTTTCA
Source organism: Thuja plicata (assembly GCA_018584345.1). NCBI lineage: Eukaryota > Viridiplantae > Streptophyta > Pinopsida > Cupressales > Cupressaceae > Thuja > Thuja plicata. The sequence goes on from MU224737.1 coordinate 4,519,867, forward strand.
CGCAACAAGGTTTTGGAGTAGGAGTTCTCTTCATTGCTCCTCAAGGCTACATGATTCCCAAAGCATACAAACTAATGTTTCCATGCACGAATACATTTTTTGAATATGAAGCATTAGTGAATGGTCTTAAATTGGCTATGGAGTGGACGATCATAGAGTTACATGTGTATCGTGACTCTTAGATTATTACTAATCAATTAAATGGAGAATATCAGACTAAAGATGAAAATATGATGCATTATAAACAACTGGTTGATGACCTGAAGAAATACTTTATCTTTGTCATATTCCAACAAATACCTAGAACATAAAATAAAGATGTAGATTCTATGGCTACACTGGCATCCATGTTACAACTAGAAGAACATCAGTTTCGCTATGACTTCTTGGTGGAAGAACTATCCTACCCAAGTTTTGATACCCCTGAGTACCAAATAATTTGTGCTTTGAATGCCCAAGACCAATCCTGGTACATCAAACTCATTTCCTATCTAACTGACCAAACTTTACCCAATGGTTTATCAAGGAATAAAAAATGAGCCTTAATTAGGAAAACATCATGTTATGTCCTCATTAATAATAACTTATATAGATGAGGTCTCGAAAATAAACTTCTTAGGTGTTTAGAACAAGAAGAGTCAGATCATGCATTGAAAGAAGTCTACGAAGGTGTATGTGGATCACACTCAAATGGTTTTTCACTAGCTAAGAAACTGCTAAGAGTAGGCTATTACTGGACCATGATAAAAAAATATGTTCTATTTTCAAAGACATGTCATCAATGCCAAACACATGGAAATATCATCCATGCTCCTACTAGATAACTCATACCATTTATAACACATTGGCCGTTCCAGCAATGGGCCTTTGATTTGGTTGGAAAAATATATCCTAATTCTTCAAGTGGACACAAATACATCATTACAACCACTAAGTATTTTACTAAGTGGGTTGAAACCATGCCGATGATCAAAGCCACTGGAAAGAAGGTGGCTATGTTTATCTTGAACTACATTATTTGTAGGTATGGGATACCCTCTTCAATTGTAATAAATAATGGGGGCCAATTTAAAAACCAAGACATTGAAAAACTTTGCACATAGTTTCACATTACTCAGCATTGTTCCTATATCTATTATCCTTAAGGTAATGGACAAGCTAAGACATCTAACAAGAAAATTCTCAAAATCCTACACATAATTGTGAGTAAGTTTGGCAGAGACTGGCATTTACAATTAAATCTGGCACTTTGGGCCTACAGAACAAGCATTAGAACACCAACTGGAGCCACACCATTTTCCCTAGTCTATGGTACTGAGGCCGTATTACCTATTGAAGTTGAAATCCCATCTTTGCAGGTATCTTTACAAGGTCGTGTTATTGACGAACAATACTGCATTGATAGGGTGAATTATTTAGACTTACTTGATGAGCGTAGACAACAAGCGTTTGATCATCTGAAAGTGTACCAAAAACACATGCCAAAAGGGTAAAACAAAAAGGTCAAACCATGACACTTTCAAGTAGGGGATCTCATTCTGAAAGAGAATCCTAAGAACTAGCCTAACAAAGAATAGAAAGGAAAGTTTGAACCCAACTAGCTGGGACCTTATGTCATTAATCCAAATTTTTGGACTAGAGCTTATCAGCTATCTACACCTGAGGGATATGTTCTTCATGATCCCATTAATACCCTACATTTGAAGAAACTCTATGCTTGATATCTAGCTAGCAGAGCCTGTGCAGTGAAAAACTCAAAAAATACCCAAAAATAAAAATAAAAAAATTGATCCTGAAGAAATCCAAAAATAGTGGAAAAATTCCCAAAAAAATGTATCGTTGGTGAAAACCTCAAAAATAGGTGCCTTGATACTACAAAAAAAAAAAAATTGAAAAAGAGAAAAGTGCCTTGATGAAAACCTGGCAAACAGTCATCTTGGTAGAAAAAATAAAATTCTTTTCCAGGTACTGAAAAGCTAGCAAATAGGCATCACTCGAACTCTGTGCTCTATCTATGAATGCATTGATGACACTAAACCTTCATAATTGTACTTGGGCTATTTGGTGACTCTGATTCCTTACAAATTTCCTATCCTTGCTTCGGATTTGTTTGCATTTTCTTCTTAGGAATAGTCATTCTGCACTGGGGGCATCTTTGCTAGCATGGTCAGTTCACATTTGCTAGGTTTTTCTACGATTCTAGTCTACGATGGTTTGCCTCTCAAAATAGAGTTTCTTAATACTTGCACTTAAACATCACTATCAAAAACAAAGGTGTTTCTTCAAGACCACCTACCTGTAACATACATCACACTAGTGTTTCTCAATACTTTAATCAAGAACTTAAATGACCTAGTGTTTTTCAACACTTTAATAAAAAATGAACTAGTGTTTCTCAACACTTTAATCAACCAGTGTTTCTAAACACTACATTGGATTGCAATTGCTGACAAAGTTAATCTCGCATATACTCAAACATGAAAACATATTGCTTAATTCCAAATTCTGATTGATGAATCTCTATTTGCGCTTGACAAATGAATAGATAGTATTTCCAAATGAATAAATAGTATTTCTCAATACTACTTAAAGACATGGTTTGATCTTGGTTTGATTATGACTCTTTACTGTTCCCATGATGTTTCATACTAGGGGCATCTAAGAAGTTTTAAATTTTCCTTGATTGAATCTCAATTGGTGATTGTTTTGTCTTCCAAGTTACTCCATGACGTCTATTCAAAGACAAAGAGTCACAAGGACAGGGGAAATAACATTTTCTTAGTTTTCTATGTATAGCGATTGTTCCAAATGATCCTATAAATTTCACCTAACTTGGATATTTATGGTAAGGGCTTCCAACATGAGTGGATAGCCGCATATATCTCGATCCTTGTTATGTGTGAACTATGGTGAGGTTGGAAATATTTCCTTGTCTATTTTCTAAATTAGTTTCTCACTAAGGTGTACGCTACATGATGTACCCAAGGATATGAATTTTCAAGGTCATTACGGGTCACATATCTTATATTACACTTGAACAAAAACTGATTCTTAATAGTAAAAGGAGATAACTAACTTTTCTTCTTGGCTTCTTTGCCTTGATGCCTACGTTTATTTCTGACATTGCATCCAATACACATAGTATTCATACTTTCATGATATCAGTGGGTATTAGTGACAGTTGTACTATCAGGTGATGTCCGTTACAAAAATGCCTAATGATGATAAAATGCTAGAATGTATACAAATTAGTGACATTCCTAAGAGTCTGCATGTAGATGCATTTAGAGATTGCATGATTCATTTACCAGAAAAGCATAAAAAGGACTTGAGCTTAAAATAAATTCTTGATTCATCCGAAATCCAAGTTAACTACATAATCCATATTACTGATATTAATTTTGTTGCATATCCATGACATACATTCTACATTCATAAAAGAGAAATCAAAAAGACAAAAACAAAGCATTCAAGCATTGCATTTATTTCTACATCCTAAGTGCATCCATACATTTATTTGCATAAAGAAAATCTCAAAAAAATTCATTCGCATCTTCACTTAGCATCATTTGAAACACATTTATATCAGTAATAAATCAAAGAACATAAATAATGTCATCACATATCTAATCTAACTCATCAAGAGACCAAGGTAATAATCACATGTGCATCAAATATCTATCAAAACAAGAGAACCCATGAACATATCAACACTCAAGATCAACTATCTTAGATATACCGGATATGGATCAGATAAAAAACATGGAACTATCTACAAAAGAGTATCAAAGTATCAAAGAGGAATATATATATATATATATATATATATGTCATCATAAAAAAGAATGAGCTTAGAAGGATCTAGATATACAACATGATCTAAAAAATATGACACAATGCAGTATCAGGTTTGACTGCCACCCTCTCCCTGATCTGGAGGAGGAGGAGGAGGTGGTATAAATGAAGCTGGTGGAGGCATGGCCCCTCAAAATGCTAAGCCATCCGTGAATACAAAGGTTCTCTCTCACCCTCTGGCACTGTGACATTATATAATCCTAAATAGTAAGCCGCTCTCTATCTTTGATGAGTAGCTACCCGAGCCTGGGTATCTCTCTCTGCCCTCAGTATATCCAGCTGTCTATCTCTCTTAGCTCTGAGCCTATCAAGCTGTGTATCTCTGTTAGATCTAAGACGCTTGAGCTGTGCATCCCTATTAGCAAGTAAGGCCTCTAAAGTTGTGATACTCACTCTAAGCTTCTCACTCTCATGCTCACACTGTGATAATGCATCTCCATCTCTACCTGAGGAGCCTCTACATGTATCCTATGTAGATGGCATATCTTGTGACCTATTCTACTGAGAATCCTGCTGATGTTATCTCTGTCTTAGCTGATATATGGTCAAGAGTGGACCTAGATCCCTTTGGGGAGTGATGAATCTAAATTGAGTCTATTTCCCACTCCCTCTGGTGCCCTCTCCACCACCCACAACACCCCCACCCCTATCATCTGCATCATCCTGATCATCTATACCCTATCCCCTATCAGGAGGAGGGTGCCTCCCACCATGTTTCCCACCATCCCTACCATTGTCCCTCCCTACAACTCCTCTCTCTGACCTCCCTCTCTACCTCAGACAGGTCGGTCATCAGTGGGATCATAATCTAGTGGATCCTCAATACGCAAAACTGCCTCATCAAGCATTGTAAAGTGAGGAAATAGATACTATAACATCTGCGTGTGGTATCCATTAGAGAAACTTGCATCTACTACCTCTGGTTGAAGATCCCAGGGTACTACTACCATATCTCTAATAGATCTCTATGTAGTCTCATATATCAACTAAGGACCCCATAGTGGTGTCTCATCTCAGATCTATGTAGAAACATATATATCCTAGCACCTGCCCTACATACGGCCATACTAATTCAATACCCAGGTGACTAAGAATATCTCAATAGCATATCTAGTCCTACCAATCAGGTACCTTCTCTAGAAGAAATATGGCATTTGTCACCTATCAGAGAGCCACTCCTCACAATCAAGGTATGGCCGCCAAACTACAATTGTCATGTCATCAAATAATTGGTCCCAATACTCGACCTTGCCCAGATGGGGCTGCTAAATCCAACCAGAATACATGAATACATATGGTTATTGCTCCAATCACTGCCTATCAACTATCGGTCGTGTAACTGGGATGTGCTCCCAGGCCCAGATTTGAAGTACAAGGATGCCAACTGTCATACTCTATAAGTACTGATAAATAATCTCATGAAACTCCCTATACATCTGAGAAAGTATACAACTGCCCCATGCAAATCTATGTCTAGAAACCATCATCTTCTCTAACATGTCAACCCAACCAACCATGAATTCGTGCTGTCCTTGGTCATGCATAAGGACGCCTCCAATCAAACTAGCCAAGTATATAGGAAGATGCTCATAGTGATCACACATGTAATACCATGTGAGGTAACAATGAGTAATGGTGTCATCTTTGAAGAATCATCGTTTTGTGGCAATTGCTGAAATAGAGGTAGAATCAAACTGCACCTCTCGACCCATAATAGGAACTCTAAGTATCTGTCACACATCCTCTGGTATAATGGTCATCTCATTAGTAGGGAGATGGAAGGTGTTGTGCTCCGAATGCCACCTCTCAGCTAGAGTAGTCAACAACCCTTAATTTACCCTGATATCAGGTAAATCTCTCAAAGATAATAAACCTATGCGAGCCACTACCTCTCCCTTGTCATCAGACAATGATCTCGATAGTGCAAGGACACGACTAGTGTATGGTCCTTAGAATGAGACAACCTCAAAAGGAATCTGGTCAAAAGATAGTAATTGCAAAAAAGTTCAAAATCAGTAGTCGATCTAAGGCAACTAAGAAAAAACATACTCAGCTAAGTATTTTGGTCATCAGACAGAGAAAAATAGTCAAAAAACTGCAAGCAAATTGACCCAATTACCACAAATGATTCCATTTCCATGGGGTGCAATCCCTTTTACGGGATGTGATCCCCAATTCCCAAGATGCGATGGGGAATCTGGGAAGCGATCCTATTTTTATAAGATGCGACACAGGATGTCGCATGCGACCGTATTTCAATAGGGTGCGAAACTCTTAAGAAATATACCAAAATCTACATCATATGATAAAAGACCTAAAATAGGGTATGATCCTAAAATTATAGGATGCAACACGGGATTTCTAGCTAAAACAAGAAATGACACAGGATTCATAGGATGTAATCCTAAATACAAGAAACAATGTAAAACTAAAATGCTAATAACTTCTACCAAAATGCATAAAATTGAAAATTTAGAATTTCAAAAGATAGGTTTTTGAGCACTTACTGGAGGTGGGTAGTTAGCTGGATATTGATGTCGATGGCCGAGCTCAAAATGATGCTTCTCCATGGGTACCACCATCTTCTCTGCAGAGCTCTCTGAATTACCAAGGTTAAAAGTGAAAATGAGTGGGTAAAAAGTGAATTTTGACCTATATATTTGACTTTTTGAGCTATTTAGGAGCTCCAGAACTCCTCCTAGACAACTAAAACTCATTTTTTCTCTTTCTCATCAATCAGGAATGAAATAGAATGCATCAAAAATGTTCTACATAGCACAATAAAATTTTTATGATAGTTACCAAGAATGCAGAATTGCTTCATATGTTCGGAAAATGATTCACAGGCTTTACACAATCCATTTTCTGAGTTCTATATCATCAAATTGCACATTATTCATCACAAATCTTGGTTAGACATCATTTTATCTGATTCAAAACACACATTTTAACGTGATTAACTTGGTAAAATTATGTTTTCTCTAAACACACCTCCGCTTCTCCACTTCTTCTAAATTGATTATTTCTCGATCTAATTGATCTATTCAAGTGATACATTATTTTATAGAGGGATTTATTCTTCCCCTTTGTTTTCATTCCCGAGGGGGCATGATCAAAGTCAAATCTATCAAATTATAGCTTGAAACAACATTAAAATGAGTTCATTATAAAAAAACTAAAGGCATGATAATTCCTCAACTAAGTCAGGACTGTGATTGAAAGCTTCGGTTCTCACAAGATGGATATATTATGTCTACTTTTCTCAGATTCTTATTAAGTACCTAGCAACTTTGTACTAACCTTTGTTCAATCATGTTCGGAGTCGGTATTAGCAATTTTTGGACGACAACCAAGTTCAAAATTGGTATCTTTAAGATCTTTTCTTATTGACATTTGTTTGATCAAGTTCAAATTCAATTCTATTAGTTTATTTCAATCAAGTGTGAGACTGATCTCATCAAACATTTACCTTGATCATGTGCAAAATTCTTAAACTTTCTGAAGTCAAATTAAAAAATTTCTTTGAATCAATGCGTTGCTCGCACATCTATTCAGAGAGGGGCAAATGTAACCACCCAAATTTGGTCTGCTCTGACCATAGACCCTATTTTCCCTAAGTGTGATCATACCCCTAATTATGTCAAGATAATTCTTCAATTTATTGGCATAATTCATTAAATCAAATTTAATCTCCTAAGTGATTTAATCACTAAATTAAATTAATTTCCTAAGCCAATTAAATCAATTAAATCAAAACAATTAAATTAAATAAAAAAATTCAATTCAATTAAAACAATTCAAAACATGGCTAAAGTAATTAATAAAAGGAACTAAATAAATCCCTAAATTACATTTCTATTTACAAAAAGGGAAAGTCAATTCCCTAACCAATGGGAGTGAAATCATTTGGATCACCTCACATGGATCACCAAAGATTCAATCTCCACCTCTCTTCCACTTTCAATCCTAACCTCTCATTCACCTAATTCTTCTATAAATAGAATGAATTTAAGGTCAATGGACCCCTAATTTTAGAAGTTAACTTATGCTGCTAGTATTCTTAGAAGTTTTTATGCATTTTAAATCATCTTTCATTTGCATTGTTATAATCTTCAATTTGAGAGCTTAAAATGAACCATTTCTTGAGCATATAGGCTAGTTTCTTTCAAATCTTTCATTCTAAGTTGTATATGTCACTGATTAATGCATAATCTAAGGGCAATTATAGAATTCTTCACACTCCTCTTAGATAGGAAGCAATAAATTAGTTTTAGTGTTTGATTTGATGGCTTATTCTTTGTTTTACACTAATGTAATGACTTATTGAAGTGTCGTGTTGCAACTTGCACGAACCAAAAAACACACACACAATAGTAGGGGAACAAAAAAAAGAGGATGTTTACTCCCCCTCCCAATCACCATTACATATGGATGAGCAAACTATTGCAGAGCAGTTATTGCATATGGGAAATACAGGCCAAATCTTTCTAACATCTCAAGAAATGAAAGAAGGGATGCCAGAGGCTCCTAAAAATTCTGAGATAGATTTGATAGTTGTAGAATTTGCAGGAAAAGAGCTGGATCCAATTACCAAGAAAGCTAGTGATGAATTCCTATATGATAAGGATTGTATAAAGGCTAGGGAATTTGTGCAGTTCTTATGGAGAATTCATATTAAAGAATTCAAAGAAACATGTCAGCAAAGGCAAAAACATCAGCCTGATAAGGATAAAGATGAGATTGAAACGGAGGTAAAGAAGGAGATGATAGCTAAATTTAATAAGATCACTCTTGAAGAAGGCCAAGTGCTGGTTAAGAAGGAGGGAGTCCTTATTATTCTAGAATGGGATATTGTTGATGCTATAGTTTTTTATGCTATCAGGAAGGAGACCAAACCAATTCATACTAGTGGACTGTCTACAAATATTAAGTTCAGTGAAGACAATGCAACATTTGTAATGTGGTCATTAAAGAAGAATGAAAATAGGAAAATTGATGGGCATGATCAAGTTGAACATTTAGGCAGCCTAGTAGTAAGAAGAGTTGTAGACACTTCAGGGGTAGAGACAGCTAGCCTAACATTAGAATCTGCAAAATTCAGCCTGAAAGTGGCATAAAAGAAATAAGAAGAGATTCAAAAGTTAAGGACACAATTTGAAACAGTTTTGAAGGCATACAATGATGAGAGGATAAAATCCATAGAGAAGGATAATAAAATTGCTATCTTAGAAGGTAAACAGTCAGATCAATTTTCTCCTCAAAGGATGATAATACAACATCTTCACCAGACTTCCTCAGCTAGTCCAATTATAACTTTTCCTCCTTCCCCCATGCCACCAAGTCCTATCACATAGACAAAATTAGAGTTAGAAAAAGAGAGATTAGTTGCTGAAAGAACCAAACTAGAGGAGAGAAAAAAAAAGTGGGATGATGATTGTAAATATTTTAGAAAAGTACATGAATGGATACAAGAAAAATATGAAGATAAGATACATGCCACACTTATTCCTTTTGTTGATATTTTGAATCCTCCTTCCATTTACTTGCAGGGTAAGAAAATTATGAGTATGCTGGATGATTACAATGCAAATAAGGACAACTGGGACCCAATTATGGATAGGTGGAGAGGAAAAAGGAAATATCTGAAATACTTTTATTCCATATCCAAGGAGGATAACAATGTGGAAATTGTGCTAGATACCACCTACAAGTGTTTTAAAGTTCTAGTTGATTTGGATATTAGGAGGAATATCATCATAAAAAAGGTGGAGACATTGAGCAAGGAATATTCAAAAGACCGTTATGAGATGTTCCCAAATCTATTGAAGAAGAGTGGTGAGTTAAAAAGAGAATCCTTGTGGATGAACCAAATGAACGATGAATTGGAAATAAGGACAAACAACATCATCACTTTGGAAAGTACACTTTTGTTTGTCCAAACTGTTGAAATTATTAACAAAGCCAAGTCATATTTTGATTTTTGGAAAGAGGAAGTTAAGAAGGAAAATTTTAGTTGGGAGGATCTTAACAGAAAAAAGGATGAGGTCATACATTTCCCTTGGCCAAGTGATGAGGTGTTCACCTCTTGGAAAGACAAATACAATGCAGCCAACGAAGGAGAAGATGATGTGGTGTGAAAAGAAAAAGTGGTAGTGCTTCCCAACATTTTGAAAAAGACAGGTAAAGGCAAAATCTCATACATTAGAAGATCAGTGAAACAAATCCAGGTGGCAACTTTCAAACAACTCTAAAGAAGTTGCAGTAACGAGGTGGTCAGAAGACAAAGTAATTATGAAAATCTTGTAACAAAGTGGTTATCATTTCATTTTTTTGTTTTTTATATGAGTCATGTTTTTTGTCCTCATTCCAACTGATCTGTAGCTTGTTGAAATCCTATTCTATAAAAGGATTCCCAAGATCATTGGAAAGCGCTGGAAAATTGAGATTGTAAAACATTTGGTAAAGTTTTCAGTAAGGGAAATATAGTAGAAATTGTAGTGGATTAGTTTCAAAAGAAGAAATAAAGTCTAAGGTCTACAACATTTTATTCAGGTGCTTTTTCTTGATTACATCTTGTAAACATAAGTTTGATTCGTCATATTTAATACAAATATCTTTGTTCCATTCTCTCCCGTGGTGTTCATCTGATGAGTTATGAATTTTCCAATTCATTAGCATAGATCTTATCTATGTGTATGTAGTTGTTTTAGAGTTTTGATCAAGGATCAAATTAAATGATGAATTAATTAATACATAGATTTATCTAGGTATGAAATAGGATTTTGTGAGTAGTATGAGTTTGGGATAGTTGTATTCATGGCTTAGAAGCTTTGATAATAATCAACTTCTATATATTGTATTTGTTTCAAGAGTATAGCCCAATGAGTAAGGCACTAATCTTAGACTGGAAGTTCTTATATTTTCATATATCTAGTTATAAGTTGGCTATGTTTCTATACACATAGACGTAAACTCCAATAATTATTGTATCTTTATAAGTTTTTGTGTTCTATTCATCTCATGCTCCATTGCATGGTCGATGTTCAATGGATAATTATTCATTTATCTAGTATCTCCTGCATATGTTGAGCTAGAGTGAGATTTCTTCTTGATTGACATCTTAAGGAAAATTTGAAGGTGTTAGAGGGTGTCCTCCCTTGGTTTAGCAGAATCTAAAGTGTAGAAGTTTGGTAGGCATGCTTGGCAGTTGGACCTTTTCATTATATAGATAAATAGTTGGAGTTGTATTTTCTTTAAGATCTTGTTATAAGGTGAAAAGGTTGTTGTCTAATCATTAAAACATAAAAAGGAACCAACAAAATGGCAACTCTACTGGGGAATGGAATTACATTGCATTAAGTGAGAAAGGTTTTTCAAGTTGAGCTAGACTCCTGGCCTGCTTTCTTATTTTACTAGTTATTTGACCATTGAAGTACAAAGTTATCTTTGCTTGTCCCAAAGATTTATATTAGCATTAAATTTTTTTTGGGATATTTCTTAGACCCTTATTGTTATTTGTTATCATGTGAATTCCCTCAATAGAAAATTCTATATTGCTGAGAGTTAGTGTGTATTTTCCTAACTAAGTGTTGGGTGGAGAATCGAAGAAATCTATGCACCAGTGCCTAGTTATAAATCTTTTTATATAGATACACCATTATCTAATCATGATTTATAAGAATACTAGATCTAGGATGAAGACTCATCCCGATGATAGTTTGGAAGGTGAAATACCATCCACCTCCAAAGATGGGTAGTCAGTCAATAGAAATTCTAATAGGACTACTTTGCAAGCTTGGAGGAAAAGAAGGAACATAAGGGTAGAGACTCCCATCCAACCCAATAATGAAAGAGATGCAGTAGAAGTTGTACAAGGTAGACATCTAGGATTGGGGGTGTATGGTGACTATTACTCTCAAAGTGAGAGAGGTGATGATGAACCAAGTTGTGCCAAGAAGATAGTCCAGGGAAAATCTCAAGGACATGAAAAAAGGTCCAGGAGTAAAAGAAGAGGTGAAGAGAATATGAATGATCCTAGTGATCCGAACTCTCCCTCATCTGACAGGCCTCATGCCCATCATCATAGAAGAGAAAGAACCATTATTGAAGGAAACTCTAAATTTGAATCTACTCTCCCAGACTTGAAAGAAATTTTTGAAGAAGTGGGTGAGCTGGAAAAAAGAATTCAAGAGAAAATTGCCATAAGAAAAAGAAGAGAAAAGGAAAAACAGGATAGGATCAGGCAAGCCCATATCAAAGCCAAATAGTTAAATAGGCAAATTTCTAGATTTAGAGGGGATTAATTCTATTCATGCACCTATAAATATTGAAGATGAACCAGTTGTCCAACAATTGTATTACACACAAAAGTCAAAGGAAAAGGGTAAGAAAAAGGCAATGGGAGTTGAAATAAATGAGCCTGAAAGTAAAGGGACTCCAGTGGATCCAATTTTCAAGTTGGAAACTAATCTGGAAAGATCCAAGAGGGAGAAGGAGATCATTGCTAAAGAATTAGATAAAGTAGACTTGGAGTCTTGGACTATTGAAATGAAAATAAGATTGACTTTCTTAGGCAATCCTCTGGCCCTTCTCATGTTATTACTACTTCTTCAGAACCTATTGCAAATTCTAGACTAACTACAAGTTCAGCCACCACTATGCCACCACCTGCCAGTCATGGAAATGCTATCACAACAAATATTGCATCATCAAATCTTCAAGTTACCAATGCAACTCAAAATAATCTATCTATACAACAAGGTATAGGAAATTTATTTTCCTTGGTATTCCAGGTTACCCAAATGAAATTCCTAAAAAGATTAGGGATAAGCTCCTAAAATTGTTGGTAATAATGTTATAACATGTGAGGAGTATTTAAAGAATTTCATTGATATGATGGATGACTATAAAATTGCACATGATGATGTCATGGTGAAAATATTTATTCAATCACTAACTGAGGATGCCAGGGATTGGTTTAGAGGACTGCTCCATGATTGCCTTGGATCCATGGATGAAGTGAAAGATTGTTTCAGGGACCAATATGGTGACAAGAACAATGAGGGTTTCATTTGAATGAATTTTGATAAGGCCGAGATAGGGCTTGATAGTTCTATGTTTTTATATGTTTTATGACTACTTTTGAAAGACTTTATATGTTTTCATGATACTTTCCAAGACTGTTTAAATATCTTAGAACTATTATATCTATGGGTGTATGCAGATATATGTGAAATGTTTTTGAAAAAAGTTATAATATGCTATCTATGTGTTGTATGGATATATGGAATTAAATCTCATACCTTTCTTTCTTACCTAAAGTCGGGTGGGTTTCCTCTATTCATATGATGAAGAGCGAGGTAGTAAATAAACTTGTTATGAATTCTTTGTCTTGGATATGTGCACGTGCTAACCCTTTTGCAAAGGCAATGGATCCATGAATAAGGAAGGAGTCAACATATGAGGAACAAAGTAATGATTTGAAAGGACCAACCCTTGCAGAGCTCATAATGGTTCTACTACCGCGGGTGAGAAAGAGTCCTGTTGCAGATGAATCACAGCTGAAGCGGTCACGATGGAGTAAATCTAGCAGCAACATGTTCCTAGATTCATGAATGTATAAATGTAGTTTTTTCCTTCGGTTTAAGTTGTTGGTCATGTTCTTGATGACTACCATATCCCTAGTGTTGGGGAAGTCCTAGTCAATAGGAGTTTTTTTCAAGTTATTGTTAAATAAAGCTGGAAGTTTTATTCCTAGTAGTTAGTCAATAGATATAGAATTGTTATTATAGTACTTTGTTGTAATTTAGAAAGAGATATACAGTCTTATTTTCTATATTTTTTGTAATCCATGTTTTATGAATAAATTATGAGAGCTTCAACTTCTGGTATTTGAGATCTTGTTTATTCACACTTCCATGGGGGCCCACACGGGAGGTGAATCTAATTCATAGTTATTTCAGTAAGTAGGTTGCAATTTATTTGAAGCAAGTAGGACTCTGTTGCTCCTGCAGCCACTAGTAATAGCACCAGTGGTTGTTCCTGCAGCAAAGGCAGTTAGTTAGTTTATCATTCCTCCAGCATAGGGTTAAACTTACTATTTCAACAAGTCACTTCTTCTTTAGATTACACTATTGGTATTTCATTTCCTAGTTTAGTTCCTTGCAAGCATTTTCTCTTTACTATAATGATGGCTTTCAGAATAGATTAGAGCATATACTTTGCTGTCGCCATTTCAAGTTTGTGCCCTTGGTCAACAATTTAATGAGTTCAATGTATTATTTCTAGTATAAAGGATGCATAATCCTTAACTATAAGAGATATTATATAGAGCAACCATTTTTGGTGCCACTGTCGGGGACAGTGTCAATCTAATGTAGCCTAGAGTCATTTTAGGCCTAATTTAGCATTTCTTTTTATGCATAGAAGAAGAGATCATCTTGGGCATTTTCTTCCTCAAGATCATCAAGCTGACCCATTTAGTCTATTAGATTCTGAGCTTGACGAACCCCAAGTTGCACCGATAGAATTCAAAGAACCATTTGAAAACATATTTGCCGATGCATTTGATCACTTACTATCATCCGATGAATCCTTGCAATTAGACAAACTATTTGCTGAACCAGAAGATCTCTTACAGCCGCCAGGGCCTCCTCTAAGGATGGCTCAACCAACCTTTCCCTTTCCAATTCTGCCTCAATAAGGAAATCAAAATTTGAAGAACATACCCTCTTGAGCTTTGCCCAAGTTCTATAGCCTCATCACCGAAGACCCTGAGACTTTCCTATTTGAGTTTGACATCCTTTGTAGGAGCTACGATTATACAACTGATGCACATAAGCTCAAGTTGTTTCCATCCACTCTGAAGGAATCCGTGCTATGATGGTTCATGGGCCTTGGTGCTAACGCCGTAGCAGATTGGACTGCCATGAGAAACATGTTTCTTTCCAAATACAAGGAATACTGTTAAGGGCAAGATTTGAAAGGTGATGACATCTTCAGGATGACCCAGAAAGAGGATGAAACCCTGGAAGATTATGTTTCAAGGTTCATGTACAACCTACAACGTAACACTCAGCATCAAATAAACAAGGACTCTCAGAAACACCTTTTCATTAAAGGTGTCAATGAAGGAAGCATTGAAGCTTTGGACCTAATGGCTAGAGGTGATGTTACACAAAAAAATTTGGATGATATCAAAAATATTTGCTTGAACTACTCTTGGGCCACTGTCAAGAAGGGTAGAGGAATCCAAGACCTATCACACAAGTCTAATGGCTCTGGGGTATCCAAGATAGAACTTTCTAATCTCCTATCGGACTTCAAGCAGGACATCATTAACAATGTCGCTACTCAGCTGGATACCATGCAAGCGTGCAAGAAGAAGGATGATGCTGATGCATTATTCGCAGAATACTACCCGCATTGCAGGGAGAAAAAGAGGAGCTGCAAATGAAAGACCATTGCAAATGTAGAGTCACAACCAATGCCTATGGAGTTCAAAGCTATTGATGAGAACAGGGAAGTACTATATGTCGCTCAACATAGGCCATGGGCCCTGTGACCAGGTATGCCTCAAGATCCTTTTGAAATTCCTAGCAATAATAATCCATGGTAGAGTTTCCCAATTTCAGGTCCCCATAATTTTGGAGGATATAATAATTGGCAACCCTTGCAAGGTTGGTACCATCCCTAGCAAGGTTGGAAAAAACCTCAGCAGGGCTAGCAATAGCCCCAGCAAGGGTGGCAATAGCCCCATCAATGGCCTAATCAGCCAATTTAGCAAGCCATAATGCCTCCTCCACAGTAACAAGCTCTCATTCCTCCTCCTGCAACAGCTAATAATCCTCCTAAACCACCACAACTACTTGTATAACCTAATCCCAATCCCAATAACAAACCACCAGCTTAGCAACAGAGCTATGCCTTGCATGACATTCATCTCAGATCAGGAACTACCCTTGCTTCACCACAACCCCCTGTCATAATTGAAGTAGAGAAGGCTCCTGTTGACCATGAAGATTTGTCAGCTCCTATAGCCACAGAGCCTCCATTTCCTTAGAGATTATCTCAACAAGCTAAACCCATAGTAAACCATGCTCTTGTAGACTTACTTGATCAATTAAAGCATATAACAGCAAAGATTCCTTTCCTAGATGCTATCAAGGAATTCCTTGCCTATACTAAAGCTATTCGGGAGGCATGCATTAAACAACCAGGAAGGAGGAAAAAGGATCCCAAGACCATTCATGTCATCGGCCAGCTCTTTGATCTTATGTTAGACAAGTTGTCTGTACCCAAGTATGCCTATCTAGGAAGTCCTGTGGTTACAGTTACCATCCAAGGTATACAAGTTCCCAATGCCTTAGTGGATTTAGGTGTGTCTATAAATGTCATGACAAAAGAAGTCCTGTCCAATCTAAACATTGTTGGTCTCCGTGACACATCAACAATTTTGCAATTGGCTGATAGTTCCATTGTTAAACTTGATGGGGTAATTGAAGATGTGATAGTCACCCTACATTCCTGGGAATATCCTATAGACTTTGTGATTCTCTCCCCTAAAGCTAATATGGGTGGATACCCTCTGATTTTAGGATGACCATGGTTGGCCACTGCTGATGCCTTCATAGCTTTCTGATCAGGAAAGATGACCATCTCTAATGGTGTCAACACCAAAAACTTGACACTCTACTCCCCTACTCAACCTATGTTGTAGGACAAGGATGTCATGTGGCCAGAATTAGATGAACTTGATCTTGAAACCAACTCAATCCAACAGCTCATGGTAATAGGAAGAGATCCGTTTCTATCCTCTCAGGAAGAAGATGAGATAATTTCATCTATCCTTACTAATGACTATGACATAGATTCCCAGATGTGTCCGCAATCAGACTGTGTTTTAGAGACTATTTTGACCACTCCAAATGCATCTCCATATTCACTATCTTCTAGCTGTCTTCATCTCCTATTACCCCATGAACTAACTTCACTGTCAATTACTGAGTTGGTCATGATGGATAAGGTCATCAAAATGGAAATTAGCACTGGCAAGAAATTGAATATCAGCTCTAACCTGTCATTACCCTGCCAAAAAGATATTATGCAGCTGCTACAGGATAACGAACAGGCCTTTGCCCAGGATTAAACCGACATGAAAGGGATCGATCCTAAGCTTTGTACCCATCAGATCTGCATCAGTCTAGATTATAAACCTATTAGGAAACCGCAAAGAAGAGTCAACCATATCCTAAGGGATATAGTCAAAACTGAGCTCCAAAAGTTCCTTCATGCCGGGTTTATCTATCCAATTTTCTATGGCCAATGGGTGTCACCTCTTGTCATAGTACCAAAAAAAGGAGGTAAATGGAATGTTTGTGTGGATTACAGGGAGCTTAATATAGCCACTAACAAGGACCATTTCCCACTCCCATTTATAGACCAAGTCCTAGACAACCTAGCAGGAAAGAAGTATTTTTCCTTCTTGGATGGGTTCAATGGTTACAACCAAATTCAAATAGCTCCTGAGGATTAGGAGAAAAATTCCTTCACCTATCCTTGGGGGACTTTATGCATATTCTGTCCTCCCTTTCAGCCTATGTAATGCCCCTGCCACTTTTCAGCATGTAGTCATCAGTATTTTTTAGACATATCTTCTGATTGTATGGAAATCTACATGGATGACTTCACTACCTATGCGAACACATTCGATGAAGCCAAGGACAATCTGGATAAGGTCCTCTGACAATGCTAGGACTACAATCTCTTGCTCAATAGTGAGAAGCGCTTTATAATGATGGAAGAAGGTGTCATGTTGGGACATTTTATTTCTTCACATGGCATGCAGGTCGACCCCGTGAAGATTTCATTCATCCACACTCTTCCAACACCAGAGAAGCAGAAAGATGTTTGGAGTTTCCTTGGCCATGCTGGGTATTACAGATGGTTTATCAAGGATTTTAGCCAGATTGCAGCTCCCCTCTATAATCTATTAAAAAAGGACTCTGATTTTACTTGGAATTCTGAGTGTGATAAGGCTTTCCTATAGTTGAAGGAAGTTCTAACCACTGCACCCGTAATTCATGGACCAAGTTGGGGTTTGCCATTCCACATTCATACTGATGCCTTAGATTATTTTGTTGGGGCAGTATTGGGCCAGGAAGAAGATGCAATTGAGCACACCATTTATTTTATCAGCAAGAATCTACAGGGAGCCGAATTCAACTATACCATGACCGAAAAAGAGCTGCTTACAGTAATTTATGCTCTGAACAAGTTCAGGCATTATATTACTGGTTATCAAATTTTTGTCCACATTGACCATTCTGCGATCCAGTACCTAATGAATAAACTAGCTATCTCAGGAAGATTGGATCGTTGGTTACTACTCATGTAGGAATTTGACATCACAATCATCGACAAGCCCGGGAAATCCAATGTTGTAGCTGACTTTCTCTCTCGCTTGCACATTTGTGATGATCCTGCAGCCATCGATGATAGTTTTCTGGATGAACATTTGTTCCTCTTGCAAGCACACAATCCATGGTATGCTGAGCTTTCCAATTATCTCACAACTGGTTGCACTTCAGTCAATTTTTCTTCCAAGGAACTCCGGCTGTTAGCTGAGAAAAGTTTCAACTTTTCTTCGATTGCTGGTTTCATGTTTTACACTAGCCCAAACCAAGTTATGCGATGATATGTTTGTGAGGATGAGACTTATGACATCCTCTGGGCATGTCATAATGAACCATGCAGTGGCCACTTTGCAGCCAAAAGGATGGCCTTCAAAATTATGACTACAAGATATTATTGGCTGACTCTCCACAAAGATGCCGCTCAGTACACCAAGAAATGTGATCAGTGCCATCAAATGGGGAGGCCTACTAAGACTGATGAGATGCCCCTGCAGCCACAGGTGGTGGTCACACCCTTTGATAAGTGGGGAATTGATTTTGTCGGCCCCATTGACCCTTCTTCTCAAGGTAAGTCTTACATTTTGGTCTGTACAAATTATGCTACTAAATGGGCTAAAGCTAAACCAATGAAACATTCAAGAGACAATAATGTTGCTAAGTTCTTGTGTGAGTGTATTTTTACCCGCTTTGGTGTTCCAAGGGAAATTGTCTCTAATCAAGGGGCACAGTTCACTTCCAACCTCATTGCTTCTTTGATGGAGGAATACAACATTCATCATGCCAAGTCCTCTCCTTACCATCTGCAGGCCAATGGTTAGGTTGAGGTCACTAACTATGAATTAGAGGCCATTCTTACCAAAATTGTGGCTGTTCATAAGAAGGATTGGGCAGCTAGGTTTCCTGAAGCATTGTGGGCTTACCGCACTATGTGGAAGTCTACTATAGGATTCACCCTGTTCCAACTAGTCTATGGAAAAATGACAATGATGCCAGTAAATTTTGAACATAAAACCTTGCGGACAGCGTTGGAGCTAATATTGATCTCACTATAGCTCAACAGGAATGTGTTCTCACCCTGAACAATCTAGATGAATGGAGGAAATCTTCTTTAGCTAACACTGAGTTGGTGCAACAATAGAGGAAGTAGTAGCATGACAAGTTTATAAAAGATAAAACATTTACCGTCGGTGATTGGGCTCTCTTGTACGAATCCAGATATCAACACACCCTTGGTAAGTTCCAAACTCACTGGTTAGGACCCTATGAAATAATTTTTTTATTTTCAAATGGTGTTGTGCAGTTGTCAACCCTTGACCCTGTTCAGTTCAAGCTACTAGTTAATGGCTAGTGACTCAAGCTGTACCATAAACCATAGAGCAAAGTTGAGTTCCTGCAGCAGTTTGCCAGCATTGCAGTTCATGACCCTCCTGCAACACAAGAATGTGAGCCCCTCACTCGTATTCAGCCTTCACCTTAAAAGCTGGTTGCATCACCCCATAATAATTACTTTCTTTCAAAAAGTACTTTTCTTCGCAATAAACATCCAATTCATTCTTTCTTTTCTACCACCCTTCCACCTCATCATTTCCCAACGTCGAATGGAAATTACTTCATTCATTTCACAGAGCTACCGCTACGTCATCAGGTATGTGTACTTTTCCATGGAATTTACTTCATTAATACATTTTTATTAGCTTCACTCTCATCATATGTGCCATGGTGGGACCCTTGGCATACTTAAGTTGGGGGGGGGAGAAAAATCTATGATTTGTCCTATATAACTATGCACATATTGTATGATATATTTTTCAAACTTTTTAAACACTCGTCACAAATATTACATGTTGTACCCTTGATTGGATAGCCTCCAAATGAGTGATTAAATTTGCACAAATAAGCCAGCCAAGGTGTCCATACGGACATCTATTGAGTAATCATGAATAGTTAAATCTTTCAAGATATGATAGATATGCATTCATTTCTCCATTTAGCATTTGAAATCTCGAAGTCCATAACTTTCCATTTTTTTTCGACAGCTTTGGTTTTTCGACCTTCTTTGCAAATTTATTGATATAGCTTGTAAAACATCTCTACATTGCTTGTACATTCTTGAGGTGTGTATCCTTTAAACTCTGTGGACATGGGTGGCTATTTAATTCATTTTGAACCCACGGTTCATGACGTTCTGTTAAACAATCAAGACTGTAGGCTATTATTCCAGGCTAGAGGATGGATGGATTACATTTTAAAGCTCACTAATCAGAATGAAGAGGTAGCATTACAATTCTTGAGCACACTCCGTGATGAGGTAGCTACTGTTAAAGGACTAAGGGTACCATTTTCACAAGAAATTGTAGTAGAAGTAATGGGGTTACCACATGAAGGCAAGGATTTTTTAGAGAATTTTGACCTAACAACCGCAAGAGCATAGTTTACTCTACACGCAGACCCACCACTGGAGATTGACAAGAAACAAGGCACTCGTAGATTGTCTTTTCCAAAAACCTTTAAGCAGTGTGCAGTTTTTGTGATCAAATATTTCACTTGTGAGGGTCGAAAAGCCTACCTACATGCAATACATTTCAAATTTATGATCTTTTTGAGGAACAAAAATAGACCTATCAACATACCAAATTTCCTCTACAACATTCTGCAGAAAAGAGCTGCAGTAGTGCAGGAAGGTAATCCTAACAATGTCTCCCATAGTTGTATCATTAAGCTTATAGTAGAGAGAG
This sequence comes from Thuja plicata, assembly GCA_018584345.1. Taxonomy (NCBI): domain Eukaryota; kingdom Viridiplantae; phylum Streptophyta; class Pinopsida; order Cupressales; family Cupressaceae; genus Thuja; species Thuja plicata. The sequence continues at coordinate 4,540,871 of MU224737.1, forward strand.
CATTGCGAGACTACCCTAATGTCACATGGGAAGAATTCTTAGAAGGGAAATTAGAAGAAACCCTAAGACCATTAGGGAGTAGGGTTGGGAAAAGACTCCAAACAAAGCAGGGAGTTTTTTAAGTCATTGAGGAATTAGGAGCAGGTTTGTCTTCAGCAAGGAAGCCTAGGACTAAAAAATCTAGGCATCCTCCTGAAGCTTCTACATCTAGGTCATCCCAGAACAAGGGCAAACAGTAAATTTTGGAGGAATAAGCCCAAGAGAAAAGTGTTCCTCCTTCTGATGATACAACTACTACCCCTATAGGGAAAGGAAAGGAAAAAGAGAAGTCAGTTACCTCTGGTAAGAAAGTGGATCCTATAGCTTCAGGTACTTCACGGAAGTGAAAGACTGCTAATAGGAAGGAGGAAACTCCTTTACGAAGAAGCATCAGGAAAAGGAAGGGTATGGCCACATATATGTTACTAGAGAATGCAGTAGTCAACCTTAATTCCCCTAAGCCAGGAGAACCATCAGGAGGCAAACAATCTTTTGAGGTTTTTGGGGATGAGGAATGTGTAATGATTAAGGACGATTCCACCTCTGAGGAGCAAGAATTTAGATTCCAGAGAAGGGATTCATCTACCCATGAAACCCAAATCAGTGATGATTTCATGGAAGCATATAATAATGATGAATTCTCTGAGGGAGACCATGTTCCTAATGAAGGTATGCCAAACTAACCCCCCACAATAGTAGAACAACATTTATTTGAAGACAATTCTGATGTTGCTACGAGTGGGAATACACCTCCTGCAGTAGAAGGGGAGGATTTGTTTGAAGAAAACCCTAGCATTGACATTATGGTCGAGCAAGTTTCAGATCACGAGTTGGACAAATTAGTTGCTATAGCTCATCAATATAGTAATCTAGAAAGGGCCATCATCATTCATTCAAAGTTTTCAGGAAATGCAGCTACAGGAGATGATGGATCAGTAGGAGAAAAACATGATGAAGGTGATTTGCCAGAGGTACCTTGTCCTGTAACTCCATTCTCTGTTATTTTTCAGTTAGTTAATTAGTTAATCATGGAAAGAGAATAGTGGCAAAGGTAGAAGAAATATTTGAACCAGGTTATTGATCAAACTTTTCAAGAGTTGGTAGAGAAGGAGGAAGAGGTAGAACAGCTCCAAGAAAGAATGACCAAGGTAATGTCAGTTATCCCTAACCTGATGAGCTGTAGGTCCCCTTCCCCAGTATATGCCATTTTTCTTAAGGAACAATTATTGAATTATCAATTGACCAATATAGTCAGGGGCAAGTCTCCTTTGTTAAATGAGCCCAATCAATTTTTTCAAGCCTTCCATAATTCTCTTGTAGCCATACAAAACTTATTATGTGAATTCTTCGTGCATAATCTAGCTGTACCTAATGATAGGATTTGGAATCCACTACCCTATGTTAGAGATATCCAGCTTAGGGGACTTATGTACTGGATGCAGAATGAGATCAATAGGGAGTCTCACGCTAAAATTTATAGGGAATTAGAGGATGAAATTCCTCTACACTTACGACCAGAGGCTAAAGATCCCAAAACATACTATTACCACTGGATGAAGTTAGCACAGTCAGACCCAGGGGAAAAGATCATCAACCCTCTTAGGGATGTAGCATACAATGAATACACTCAGATGGCTGAAAAAAAATTAGCCGAGGCCACAAAATCCCTCCAATGGCACTGGGTTACTATGACAATAGATATGAGGAATAAGGAACCCCATTCACCGCTTAATTTTGCAATGGAAAATAAGTGTGCTCCCTGGTATGTCATGTTGGGCAGAGAAAGGAAAAGCTACTAGCTCCCATTAACATTCCAACCACCTATTCTTCTTTCACCTCTTCTACCTAATTTAGGAAACTTGGAAAATTACGATATGGTAGCAGAGGTCAGAAGGTGGGAAGCATACAGGGACAAAAAGGGTTTTTACTGGAGTTTTGTTGATGGAGGAGTTGGTCAGAAAATAGTTGTGGATCTCAGAATGCATGCCAGGCTAAAGAACTACCTCTTTGCTTGAGGACCAGAAAAGGATTAAGCTAGGGGGAATGATAAGGCCGAGATAGGGCCCGATAGTTCTATGTTTTCATATGTTTTATGACTACTTTTGAAAGACTTTATATGTTTTCATGATACTTTCCAAGACTGTTTAAATATCTTAGATCTGTTATATCTATGGGTGTATGCAGATATATGTGAAATGTTTTTGACAAAGTTTATAATATGCTATCTATGTGTTGTATGGATATATGGAATTAAATCTGATACCTTTCTTTCTTACCTAAAGTCGGGTGGGTTTCCTGTAGCCATATGATGAAGAGCGAGGTAGTAAATAAACTTGTTATGAATTCTTTGTCTTGGATATGTGCATGTGCTAACCCTTTTGCAAAGGCAATGGATCCATGAATAAGGAAGGAGTCAACATATGAGGAACAGAGTAACGCTTTGAAAGGACCAGCCATTGCAGAGCTCATAGTGGTTCTACTACTGCGGGTGAGAAAGAGTCCTGTTGCAGATGAATCATAGCTGAAGCGGTCACGATGGAGTAAATCTGGCAGTAGCATGTTCCAAGATTCATGAATGTATAAATGCAATTTTTTCCTTTGGTTTAAGTTGTTGGTCGTGTTCTTGATGACTGCCATATCCCTAGTGTTGGGGAAGTCCTAGTCAATAGGAGTTTGTTTCAAGGTATTGTTAAATAAAGCTGGAAGTTTTATTCCCAATAGTTAGTCAATAGATATAGAATTGTTATTACAATACTCTGTTGTAATTCAGAAAGAGATAAACAGTCTTATTTTCTGTATCCTGTGTAATCCATGTTTTATGAATAAATTATGAGAGCTTCAACTTCTAGTATCTGAGATCTTGTTTATTCACACTTCCGTGGGGGCCCACACGGGAGGAGAATCTAATTCGTAGTTATTTCAGTAAGTAGGTTGCAAGTTATTTGAAGCAAGTAGGACTCTGTTGCTCCTACAGCCACTACTAATAGCACCAGTGGTTGTTCCTGCAGCAAAGGCAGTTAGTTAGTTTATCATTCCTCCAGCATAGGGTTAAAATTACTATTTCAACAAGTCACTTCATCTTTAGATTACACTATTCGTATTTCATTTCCTAGTTTATTTCCTTGCAAGAATTTTCTATTTACTATAATGATGGATTTCAGAACAAATTAGTGCATATACTTTGCTGTCGCCATTTCAAGTTTACGCCCCTGGTCAACAATTTAATGAGTTCAATGTATTATGTCTAGTAGAAAGGATGCATAATCCTTAACTATAAGAGGTATTATATAGAGCAACCAATTTCAAAAATATTAAAAATAACTCATATGAAGAGGTGGTTGAGTTTAACATCAGATTCCAGAGAGAAATGCACAAACTGCTTCAAGTGATGAGACTCGATGATAAGGTATGTCTCACCATTTATCTTAATGCTTTTGATGCAAAGATAGGTTATCTCTTAAGAGACAAGAACCCTAGGAATATTAGAGAAGCATATAAGATAGCAGTAAATATTAAAACAAACAGAAGAGTGTCAAGGAAAGTGGGTAGAAGGGAGGATTGGAAACTAACCAGGTTTAGTAAAAAAGAGTCAAATAAACCTTTAATTGTCAAACCAAAAGAAGATGACAGTCTAAAATAGATTTTAAATAATTTGAAGGACTTAAATCCTAGAGAAAATAGGAATAATAGGGTTCCAAGAACTGATAAGCTATCCTATGGTAACTTCAACAAACAACCTAGGATGCAAAATTACCCTTATACTACCCAATGGAAAGATGGGAAACCTATTATCCCATAGAAGAAAGATAAGTTTGATGATAAGACCCCTGACTCCTTACATAAGACCACTTTGAATATGTGCAATGATGATTCTTGGTGTATGGATTTCCATTCCCCTCACAATCTTGATTATTGTGTTATTGCTGCAAGAATTTCTGCAAGTGAAGATCAGGAAGACAATGAAGAGGAATCATATGATGATAGTGGTTGTGCCATGACCTCTTCAAATTTTTGTGATGAAATGGTTTCTAAAAATGAAACTAAAAGACAATATGCATTTGGCTCATCAAATAGAGGAGAAACATATTATCATCAAGATGAATCTAACATACAAGAATAGGAAATTGATAATATGAGATGCAATACTGAGAAAGGTGATGAAGCGCCTATATTGAGAAGACCTTCTGATGAGGGGATTTATGAAATCATAGCAAATATGGTAACTCAAGAAAGATGTAATTATAATTTAAGAAACAAAATGGCTGGAAATGCAGATGGAAAACCTGCAAGCATTTTTGGTTAAACAAACTAAAAATGATACCAAACAGTCCCAAGAAAAAGAAAAAAAGGCTGAGGTTGCCAATAAGGTTTTTGTTAAAAGGGAAAATAAGCATGCTAGTCCAAACATTGTGTACAAAGAGAAGGTTAAAACATCAGAGAATTTGGTTCCTCCCCCTCAAAGATAAAATAAACAAAAAAAGAAGGATGAGCCCAAGTTAGCCTCTCAGGTTGAAGAAAAGGATTGTGTAAATGAAAAGAAAGATCTATTTGATGTAAAGTATACCCCTGTTGATATGGGGAAACTCCTGTCTCAAATTACTGTTAAGGTTCCTTTATTGGAAATTATGAGGATAGGTGAGCATAAGGAGAAGGCCTTAACATGGGTAAAAAATGTTGCTTCTACAAGGATTAAGGGACTAGAAGAAAATAAGAAGATCACAAAATCACAAGATAAAATGATAGGTAAAATAAAGGATGTTGATGAACTTGTTTAAAAAATTCCTCAAATTTTCCTAGATGCAAATGTTGTTAGTACTCCCCTAGGGACTGTAGATACTTTTTCCCTAACTCTACTTATAAATGGAAAGATGTTGAAGAATTGCATAATTGATTTTGGGGAATTTAATACTGTCATGCCTGCTGAGGTTATGAAGTCAATGGGATTAATGGTAGATACACCACATGGGAGATGTCAGGCCATGGATTCAAGAGAAGTTCATGATATTGGCACTATTAAAACCTTGCCTTACAAGCTAGATGCTCACCCTAAAAAATAATTAACAATGAGTGTATTAGTAGTGGACACCCCCCCTCAATATGGGATGTTGTTATCAAGAAAATGGAGTGCTTCAATGGGGGGAAGAATTCAATGTGATTTATGATTTTCTACGTTTAACATTGCTAGTGAAAACATTAAGCTGTCTAGAGAGATCAAAACTCCTCACATGATTGAGGAGAAAGAAAATGAAAAAATGAATTTTCTTTAGACACTGAGATGGGATCTTTTCAAGTACAAGAAATGCATGTTGAAGGAAATTTCCAACCTACACTGTTAGCTGAAGGTGAAAATAATTTATGTAAAAAAAATAAGTTATGGGTAATGTATTTTGATGGTGCCAGTTCTAAGGAGGGATCTGGTGCTGAAGTGTTGTTAATAGCTCCTACTGGTAAGAATTTCAAATTCTCATTTATACTGACATTTACATGTACAAATAATGTGGTAGAATATGAAGCTCTGTTAATAGGTATGAGATTGGCTTCCAAACATGGAATCAAATGTATCAGAGTCATTGGAGACTCTGAATTAGTAGTGTCTCAGATTAGATCTAAGTATGGTTCAAAGAATCATAGGTTGAAATAATACAAAAATGTTGTTTGGGATGAACATGAAAATTTGATGCATTTGGTATTGACTAGATGGTCAGAAGCCAGAACAGAATGATAGAATTTCTTGCAAACATAGCTTTGAGGTCGGAGAATATTACATTTATTGGGATGTCTTAAATAGAGGTTCAATCTAGACCTTCAATACCTAATAATGTGGAGAATTGGCAAGTCTTTGATGATGATGTGTATATCCTAAGATTCCCACATTATGAAGCAGAATTTGGAGAAGAAGAAATTTATTTCAGTGGATATGTAGAGACCTTGGATGGAAAACATACTATCTTAGGTAGTGAAGTGTTAAATCTAAAGTCAAACAAAGTACCAAAGGGGCTAGTTGTACTGGAAAGAGATTTTTATAATAAGGATAAACCATATTCTATTAAAAATGTGAATAGACCTGAGGATTTGGAAGAGGTAAATGTAGGAATGAGTGAGGTTCCCAAAAAATTATTTATTACAAGGAAAATGTCACCAAAAGTAAGAGAGGACCTGATTAATTTATTGAGGAAATACAACAAGGTTTTTGCAAGGACATATGATGATCTTAAGGCATATAATGAGGATCTATTTCAACATGAGATCCCTCTGAAAGAAGATGCCAAGCCTTTTAGATAAAAGAAAAGACCCATAAATCCCACAGTGAGGCCCAAAATGGAACAAGAGTTAAAGAAGTTGAAGGATGCAGGGATCATCAAACCTACCAGACATTCTTCTTGGGTCTCCAACTTAGTTTCCATTGGAAGAAGAATGAAGATATCAGGTTGTGTGTGGATTTCAGGAATCTAAATGTATCATCACTCAAAAATAATTATGCTCTCCAAAATATGGAAAACATGTTGCAGAGGGTTACTAGCTGTGAGTTGATGTCCATGATGGATGGATTCTCTAGGTATAACCAAATAATTCTCAAGGAGTCAGAACAATTTGAAACAACATTCACTACACCTTGGGGGACATATGTTTATGTTAGGATGCCCTTTGGCCTAATAAATGCTGGGGCAACATTTCAGAGAGCTATGGATGTTGCTTTCTTAGTTTTTTTGCAAAATTTTTTGGAGATCTATCAAGATGACCTCACAACATATTCTAAAAAGGAGGAACAATATTGTGAAAAATTAGAGAAGATTTTTCAAAGAGCTCTTGAAATTGGGATTTCTCTGAATCCTAGGAAATGTACCTTTGGAGTGATAAAGGGTAAATTATTGGGGCACATTGTTTCAAAGGAAGGGGTTAGAATTGACCTAGAAAGAGTAGCTTCTATAGATAAAGCTCCACTTCCAAAAAATGTGAAGGGTATACAATCTTTCTTTGGACAAGTAAAATTTTTGAGAAGATTTGTTACAAACTTTGCTAAAAAAAGATGCAAAGATGGAATGAAATGGAGAAAGCACTCAGGCGTTCCAAGATATTAAGTAGACTATTAGAGATGCCCCTATTTTAAGAACTCCTGATTATTCAAAGCCCATGAATATATTTTATTTTCATCCTGCCATACTATTGCTGTTGTTTTGTTGTAGAAAAATGAAGAGGGATTTGAATGACCTATTTCCTTTTTTAGCAAATCATTGCAGGCTACAGAGCTTAATTATGACATCACTGAGAAGAAATCCTATGCACTAGTGAACTTTTTAAAATCTTTTAGGTGTTATTTGATAGGTGCAATAGCAGTTGCTTATGTTCCCTCAGCAGAAGTAAAGGACATCTTAACTCAACAAGAAGTGTCAAGAAAAAGATGTAGATGGATATATAGGATCTAGGAGTTTAACATTGAAATCCAAATCAATAAGTTGGTAAAAGGCCTAGGATTAGCCAAATTGATGGCTAACACAAATTTATATGCCAACCAGATAATTTTTTTAGAGGAAGAACAGAGGCCTTTCATTTGTAGCCTTGACCATTTTGATTGGTACAAGAATATTGTTTATTATTTACAGAGAATGTACTATCCACCAGCGATGGATGAAAACAAGAAGAGAACCTTAAAGTTACAAACTCTTCATTTTTCCCTAATCAAAGATGAGTTATGGTGGAGAAATCCTAAAAGGATTTTACTAAATTGTGTTGATGAGGAACAAGCAGACATAATTATACAATAAATGCATAATAGAGTATGTTGTGGCCACTACATGGACAAGACCACTGCACATAAGATTCTAAGAGAAGGATTCTGGTGGCCAACTATCTTAAGAGATACTCATCAACTAGTCAAGAAATGTGATGCTTGCCAGTATTTTTATTGGTGAGTTAAAATTCTATGGTAATGTACCTTTAACACTAGTGGAAGTGCATGCCCCTTTTCAATAATGGTGTGTTGATTTCATTGGGGAAATAGGAAAACAATCTAGTGGAGGGAATTCATGGATAATTGTAGCCATTCACTACTTTAGTAAGTGGGTTGAAGTAGTTCCCACTAAAAGGGAAACTAGTAAAGTAGTAATAGACTTCTTGTTGAAGCACATTATCACCAAGTTTGGGTGTCGAGAAAAAATTGTATCAGACAATGCAATGTGCTTTAATTCTGAGGACTATATGAAATTTTGTACTAAATATGGTATTCAGACATCTTACTCTACACCTTACCACCCATAAGGAAATGGTCAAGTAGAATCTACAAATAAAAGTCTTCTTAAGATCATTAAAAGAGTCCTGGATAAAAATAAGAGGGCATGAGACTCAAAGCTGACAATTAATGTCTAGGAAAATAGAGTGACCTCTAAAAAACCCATAGGATGTGTCCCTTTTGATTTATTATATGGATTTAGACAAGACTTCCACAGAATAATTTAATGCAGATGTACAAGTTTGTGCAATTATATGATGATGATATTGGTAATGATATGAAATTAAGAATTGATGACTTGGTTGAATTGGATTAAACTAGGAGAGAAGCTTCTGTGACAAATGCTAAGACTCAATTGCAAGAAAAAAACTTGTATGATAAAAGGGCAGTATCAAGGCAATTCTATGTGGGGGATTATGTGTTAATGTGGAACACCGGATTCGAAGATAAAGGTAAATATGGAAATTTTGAACCAATTTGGATAGGACCATATGTTGTCCATGAAAGGTATGGAAAAAATTATTATTTATTGAAAGATCTTACTAAAAATGTTTTAGAATTTCCACTTCATGGAAAATATTGAATTTATACTTCTCATGAAGTCTAATAATCCATGAACAGTAGGTTGTGTATATAGTGTGTTTCCTGCAGTTAGTTGTTTTCTGTTCCTAGAATAGTTCCTTCTTTTTTTGTGTGAGTAGGTTAGTTTCTTTCAGTTAGTTTGGTATGCTTCTCCCCAAGATTCTGAATTCTTGCAATACCTATAGAATGTATTCATCCCTAGAATGAGCCACTGTTAGGTGTCTGCAAATTTTTTTTCCAAACCAATTGAATCATGTGTTTAAAGGCTTTGAGAACAATTTTTTTTCTTAAAACCCTAGGTGTCTGTTTTAAATTTTGGAGGGTATAGGTTTAAAAACCTAATGGCTTTTGAAATTTTATATTCCTTCGTTACTTTATCTCATCACTTAAATTCTTATAAATGCATGTGTCTTTTTTCATCACTAAGCGGGACCATGTTTTAAATTGTTTCTATGTCCTAAGAACTTTATTTTTTCCTAAGTCAAGATGCCTTGTGAGACTTTTATTCTATTAAACATTTTTCATGCAATTGTGTTTTAATCTAATGGCTATTGTGTTGCCTTAAATAGAAGATGCAGAAGATCTATCCATCAAGGAAACGCACCTTGCAACCACGTGTCTCTAGTGGGTCTGACTTTTATTTAAAAGGAGGTGATAAACGATATGCAGTTTTAATTTAATCCAACGGTTAGCACTTTTCCTTCATCTAAAGATGAAGTTGATCTATTTATCAAGGCAATGTGCCCAATTGAAACTTTTCCTAGTGGGTTTGGATGAAATTAGACAAGTCAGAGTAAAAGATGCACAACTCATTTTTCATCGAACGGCTAGCGTGTTGCCTTAAATGGAAGATACACATAATCTATCAATCAAGGCCACACACCTGAATGACACCAGGTGTGTGGTAGGCTCTATTTAGAATTTAAAGACAAGTAAAGAGGATGTAAGTTAAGTTATATCTAATAGCTAGCGCATTGCCTCAAGGTTAAACATGATCAAGATCTATCTTTCAAGGCAATGCGCCATGCTTCCATGTGTCCTAGCTGGGATTTTGAACCTGTAGTTAGTAAGAAAGACAGCTAAGTAATCTTTGGGCAAGTTAAGTTAGATCTGATAGTCAGCGCCTTTCCTTAAACCAAAGATGCACAAGATATAGCTAGTAAGGCAACACACTTTCCCGCCATGTGGATAAGTATTGGGACCCAGTCAGAGATAGAGTAAAAGGTAAAGGCACCGCAAGTTGATTTTGATCCAAAAAACATCATGAAGCTGGAAGGAAAAGGTGATTGAAATCTAAACTTCAAGGCAATGTGCTTTCCTTCCACGTGTCCCAACTGATGATGATTTTCATGAACGATTGCTAGATGTAGGATATAATGAGAAGTGCAGAGATTGACGGTCAGGATTTAAACTGGTAAAGTAAAGGTTTCTGAGCCGTTGGACCATGAAGTTTCAAATGAAGTGTGTGGCCATCACAACAAGAAATAAATGCTAAACCCTAGTGGATATTATGTATAAGATTGTTGTCAAATATTAGAAAGCCATAATTGACAGAGTGATTCGAGGTAGAGCTGAATTGTGGAAATTTTTCTATCTGTTTCCAGAATTTGTAGAATGGGTAAGTTATTATGAGAATACATTCCTGAGCATTTGTGAATTAAATTGGCACTAGGGTGTAGTGTTGTGAATAGATTCTTTGCATACAAGAATTGTAGCTACCTGTCTAGAAACCCCAAAATTAATAATGCCTCCTAGAAGAGAGATTTCAGGGAAGATTGATTATGTAGAGAGGAATGTGTATGAGGATGTTTTAGAGAAGTTAAATGAATCAACAAATGATGCTTTAAAGGTTAAGGAATTGGTTCCAAAATCACCTCATTTGAAGGTAAGAGAGGGTTTGTATGGTAGGGGTAGATGGGCATGAGATTCCAAGACTAGTGTAGCTAGTTTGGATCTCTTTAAGCTAGATTTTAGTCAGAGAAATGCTTTCACTCCAGAAAAAAAAATATGGAAATTCAATGTGGGAAAGTTAATAGTCCCTAGTGTGTTCATGGATACAAATTTATTGGTTCAAATTGCCAAAAGGTATGACAATACTTCTAGGGTTGTGTGGGATGTAAAGGATAGAGAATTAGTGAGCATACCAGCTGAGGAGATAAGGGAGGTTTTCAAGTTAAATTATCCCTCGGTACAAATGGAAAATATTGATTTTAATCAATTCAAAGAAATTTATAAAGCTCAGTGAAACTACCTCAGAGATAAGCCTTTGAAGGAATTTTTTAATAAGATAGGAGGCTTTATTTTTGTAGGCCCCAATACACCTGAACCTTTGAAATTGGACTATTTCAATCCAAGAGCCAAAATAACATACAGTGCCCTGTGTTGTGTTTTGGGGGAAGATTAAGAAGCAATAATGCCTATCCCTTATATGTTCATGATGGTCTAAATTCTGCACCCACATTTGGCTATCATTTTTTATTCTTCCTTCCATCTTGCTGAACTGATTCACCAGGGTTTGATAGGAATAAAAAAATACAAAGGTATCTAGGCCATTTGGATGGTATTCCATGCTCATGCATATGATCTTGTTTAAGAATGCTGACTACTTTGAGGAGGGAATGGATTTAACAAGAGTCAAAGATGATGAAGAAAATGCCAGTTCAATTATGGAATGCCAACATGTCATGGGACAAAAAGGAGGCCAGTTATGTCACCTTTGATAGGTATTTTGCTTCTAGGCTCAAAACCTTATTGTTCACATAAAATCCTAGAACCCCTTAAGGTTTATTGACTCTGTTGAGACCCAAGGAATTTTCTCAGTCCATTCAAATAGTACACAATTGGGGTGATATTAATTTATACCATGTGTCAATTGTATTCAGAGTTTATGGTTTCATAGGAGTCCCAAATATACTCCCTTATCAGGTTCCACTCAAAATAGGCATTGCATAAATACTTAGGAAAATTGGTGGCCTACAAGAGGATGCATTGATAGGAAAAGGGAAAGGCACCATTTTCCCTACTATCACAATTATTCATCAATTTGTTATTACCAAAGGGGGATGGATACATCTACACAAATACTTAGATCCCTATCATATGAAAACATCAGTGGTGAGATGTGTTGATACTAAAGGTTTCCTCAGTGATATGTTCAGAAAAAGAACAAAATGTTTGATATTAGATCATCAATTTAACTTTCCAGAGGACATAATTAGGAATGAATTCAATTTACAGGAATAGGAGATTAAGAAAAAAAGTGGCTTGTTTACAAAAAGACTCTAGATAACCCTCAGCTAGTCCAATTATAACTTTTCCTCCTTCCCCCATGCCACCAAGTCCTATCACAAAGATAGACTTGGAGTGAGAAAAAGAGAGATTAGTTGCTGAAAGAACCAAACTAGAGGAGAGGAGAAAAAGGTGGGATGATGATTGCTTAAAGTTCAGAGATGTGTTAACATATTGTTCGTTCATGTTTAACTATGCATATATATATATATATATATATATATATAATATTAATAATAATTGTTAATATACATATTTCTCTGATAAATATATATTGGAACGAACCTCATATATATATATATATATTAGTTATTAATAAATGATATGTATAATGAACAGTCACTTCATTTAGTATCAACAACCACATCTCTCTATAATGAATAGTCACAACTATTCATTATAGATTCTATATATAAATACAAATATATTTTTGTAGAATCAATCAATAACGAAGGCAATTGTATTCTACTACATATTAGTTTATACATTATCTTCAGATCTACATTTATTAACAAGATGTACAAGCATGGATACAAAAAAAATATGAAGATAAGATAAATGCCACACATTTTCATTTTGCTAATGATTTGAATCCTCCATCTATTTACTTGCAAGGTAAGAAAATTATGAGTATGCTGGATGATTATAATGAAAACAAGGACAAGTGGGACCCAATTATGGATAGGTGGAGAGGAAAAAGGGTAGAATTGAAATAATTTTATTCCATGTCCAAGGAGGAGAACAATGTTTACATTGTTCTAGCTACCACCTACAAGTGTTTTAAAATTCTAGTTGATTTGGACATTAGGAGGAATATCATCATGAAAAAGGTGGAGACATTGAGAAAGGAATATTCAAAAGACCGTTATGAGATGTTCCCAAATCTATTCAAGAAGAGTGGTGAGGTAAAAAGAGAATCCTTGTGGATGAACCAAATGAATGATGAATTGGAAATAAGGACAAAAAACATCATCACTTTGGAAAGTACACTTTTGTTCATCCAAACTGTTGAAATTATTAACAAAGCCAAGTCATATTTTGATTTTTGGAAAGAGGAAGTTGAGAAGGAAAGAGTTATTTGGGAGGATATTAACAAAAAAAAGGATGATTTCATCAATTTCCCTTGGCCAAGTGATGAGGTGTTCTCATCTCGGAAAGACAAGTACAATGCAGCCAATCAAGGAGAAGATGATGTGGTGTGAAAATAAAAAGTGGCAGTGCTTCCCAACATTTTGAACAAGACAGGTAAAGGCAAAATATCATACATTAGAAGACCAGGGAAACAAATCTAGGTGGCAACTTCTGAACAACTCTAAAGCAGTTGCAGTAATGAGGTGGTCAGAAGACAAATTACTTAGGAAAATATTGTAACAAAGTGGTTATTATTTCACTTGTTATTTAGTTTTTTGTTTGAGTCATGTGTTTTCTCATCATTCCAACTGATCCGTAGCTTGTTGAAATCCTATTATATAAAAGGATTCCCAAGATCATTGGAAAGCGCTGGAAAATTGAGATTGCAAAACATTTTGTAAAGTTTTTAGTCAGGGAAATATAGCAGAAATTGTACCAGATTAGTTTCAAGAGCATAAATAAAGTCTAAGGTCTGTAGAATTTTATTCAGGTGGTTGTTCTTGATTAAATCTTGTAAACAGAAGTTTGTTTCCTCATACTTAATACAAAGATCTTGGTTCCAATCTCTCTTGTGGTGTTCATCTGATGAGTTATGAATTTTCCAATTCATTAGCATAGATCTTATCTCTATGTATGTAGTTGTTTTAGAGTTTTGATCAAGAATCAAATTAAATGATGATATAATTAATACATAGATTTATCTAGGTATGCAATAGGATTTCATGATTAGTATGGGTTTGGGATAATTGTATTCATGGCTTGGAAGCTTTAATAATAATCAACTTCTATATATTGTATTTGTTTCAAGCGTATAGCCCAATGGGTAAGGCACTAAGCTGAGACTGGTAGTTCTTATATTTTGACATATGTAGTTATAAGTTGGCTATGTTTCTGCACATATAGACATAAACTCCAATAAGTCTTGTATATTTATAATTTGTTGTGTTCTATTCATCTCATGCTCCATTTCATGGTCAATGTTCAATGGATAATATTCATTTATCTAGTATCTCCCATATATGTTGAGCCTATGTGAGATTTCTGCTTGATTGACATCTTAAGGAATATTTAAAGGTGTTATAGGGTGTCCCCATTTGGTTTAGAAGAACCTAAAGTGTATAAGTTTGGTAGGCATGCTTTTCAATTGGTCCTTTTCATTATATTGATAAATAGTTGGAGTTGGCTTCTCTTTAAGATCTTTTCATAAGGTGAAAAGGTTGCTATCTAATCATTATAGCATAAAAAAGAACCAAAAGGATGTGAGAACCCATTGGGTACAGCATTCTACAGCTGTCCCATCTACCTATGCAATCTTGATGGCATGTACATGCATATCATGTGGGATGTGCACCATATTAGCCAACAGTCTGTCTGAACAAACCTGAAATAATATCCATCATAAAACCCATCCTCTGCATATACCTACTGCTACAAGTCCTGATGACCCCATGCTACATAAGGTTCCCACTCTATCTGGCTCATCTCATCTAGTGTCCGCTGCTAGTATCCTATCGACTCCATTGAATTATAGTTGATCAGAGGTTTATATCTGCATGCAAAAGGTTCATATGTCTCTCTGGTCTCCTATGTCCTAATAGGGTAGATGACAACAATATGCTCCCATTCCCACATTAGTAATAGTTTGACCCCTACCCCTAGTGCCCTATCCTTAGGGTAGGCGCACATATACAAATCATAGTATAGATGTCCTAAAATGGTATACGTCCAACAATATTATGTCCCATCCTCCTCTAGCATGCTACTGAGGACCCATGCCCACCCTATTAGAAACCCATGTCCCGCATGATCTAGAATCATGCACCCTCCTATCAAACTTGCTAAGTATAGTGCTACTCGCCATAATTATGACCTCATTGCCATCACCCCTATTCAAGACATCCATTGTCGTGTCATCGGGATCTCCATGAATAGTTGTCTGAATGATATCTCCATGTGTGGTGCTGACCCCTCAAAATAATACATGAGTATCAACCCCCGAATCACCACTCTGTATATCCTCCACACATTATGTAGAGTAATAGTAGGCTCCCCCATGGGGAAGTGAAAACTAGAAGTGGTACTATGCCACCTCTTGATCAAAGCCGACATCAGGGCATTATGAGCTCTGAGATGGGGCCATTGGTGAAAGTGCTCCAAGCCACATAGTGTGACCAGTCCCAACTCCTCCACCATTAGCTCCTATGATAGTGTCATCCTCGAAGGATAACACTCATTGGATCAGAATGATATCATGTCTTCCTGCAGCCACATCTACCCATGTTAGTTACCTTTCTTCCTACATCTGAGGCATCAAAAAATGCCCCTTGGTATCTTTCTACTATGTTTTCTTCCTTTTTCATCTATTTTTGGGTCAATCAGCTAAGATACCAATTCAATCACACAGACAGAGGATCATCACAGCTGCTGATCTGCGGAGATGATGGTTTAGGCTGCCACCTTTTTGCTTGCGCAAATGGTGAATTAATTCACCATCTCCACCCGACTTCCCTTTCTTCTCGTCCCTTGCAGACGATGATCTCACAATCTCTGTCTTCACAGCCAATGATCAAAGATCGATCATCTATGAAGACGGTGATCTGTTGATCACCATCTGTGTAGATGGTGGTTTGGCGACCTCCATCTCCATTGTGGGTAAGTTTTTGGAGGCTTAAGGGTGTTATAAATGTCTTAAAAAGCATTAAATGCATAATGCACAAAGAGGCCTTTGACTACTCACTGATGGTCTTGCATTTGCAAGCTGCTGGTACACCTTGATACGCACTCCCAAGTTGTGCATGGTCTTGAACTTCTGGTATTTCTTCTCTTTTCTTCATCTTTTAGCTCTTTGTGAGTAAAAATGACTTCTTCTTGGGCCCCGATGGACTATTTATAGACCCCTTGGGTCTAGTTTTCTGCCCCGGTCCCTGTTTCTCTATCTTGGTCCCTATTTTTAGCACTGTTCGTTCCTTATAGGCCATGCAATTTTTCTTTCTCCCTCTTCCCATGTTTTCAAGAAAATTTTACAAAAAATTATTTTTCCTATCATTTTCTCAAGGGGGCATATTCCTTTACCATCGTTGCCCTAGGTCTTCCTAATTCTTCTAGGGCATCTTATTTTCTTTTCCTTGATGCGACGCCACTTTTGACGCTACATCAAAGAGGGGAAAAATGTAGACGTCTAAAATCATCCTTATATTAATTTAATTAATACTCTTGTAACATTATATTTGATTTTATTTAATTAACTATATTTGTTATGTTCCTCTATTTTATTTAATTAAATTTATTTAATAAAATATAGTTCATTCTCTATAGTATTTAAATTTATTTTTGATACTATATCCCTATAATGTGTTGAATTTTATTTAGTACATGACCTCCATAAATCCCCTTTTAAATAAATTTCAAATTTATTTATTCCCCCACATTTCTAAGTTCTTCTAAACCAGTATTAAATTCAAATTTAATCTAATCCTATCCTAAATACCTATTAATCCTACCTAGAAACCTACTCTATTCCTACCCTACCCTACCTATCCCTCTTAATAAACCTACTTCCTCACTTAAACACACACTAATCACACTTAAAGTGTGATTCTTACTCCTTTTAGCACTAATGGAATGCTCATATGTGTGACCATCTCCTCAAAAAGGAATCCACCAACTTCCTTTAATGTAGCCCCTCTTTTTTCCCCCACTCCATTCCTCAAGATTTGCTCACACATGTGTGAGAAAATCTTGAGTCACTCAAACCTTTAAGGCTTGTGTTGATGTGTTCATGACTTGTCCTCTTTCCCTTGTGTCCTCTATATGGCATCTATGTGGATGCCACATATGTTCCACCTCATCCAAGCCCTTCCCTTCCCTCCAAAAATCTATAAATAGAGGCTCTTTCCAAGAGCAAATCATCTCTTATTTTTGCATTGTTATCATGCTACTTTAGCTCTAGATTTCTTTTAGCATTTTTGAAATATTAGTTCATTTCCAGTTTGGATCTAGATATCATATCTAAGGAATAATGGAATGAATCATAATTTTTATTTTCAATCTCATGCACATCATCGTAGCTTAAGCTTGCATTCTCAAATCATGATGAGAGCTTGAGACAAGTTTCTCAATACTTGTTCTTGAGTTCTTCACTTTTTGATCATTTAGCTTGCATATCTTTGATCATTAGTGGGATTTATTTATTGTATTGGGAGTGAACACCCACCTCTCTAAGAGAAAAAAATAAATAATTGGGTGCACTTTTTTGGCTCATCGGAGGTTATGATGGAAACTCTTGATTTGATCATGTTTTTGATATGTTAATATGATTTGTATGTTCTAACATTTGCATGTCTTAGCATGATCCCAATAGGTAGGTTTTCAGCATATAAAACTTCTACATTAGTTCCTTCTATTTAATTATATTAATATTCTTTACCGAAGCATTGTTTTCTTAAATTATCCTTCTATAGGAAACTTCAAAATATGACCAACTCTACTGCAATTGCAACATACCAGACTAGCCCTTGGTCTTCCTCCATTTG
The DNA here is from genome assembly GCA_018584345.1 of Thuja plicata. Lineage (NCBI taxonomy): Eukaryota > Viridiplantae > Streptophyta > Pinopsida > Cupressales > Cupressaceae > Thuja > Thuja plicata. Next base: position 4,558,670 of record MU224737.1, read on the forward strand.
TTTTATCATTTCTTTTTCAAATATTCTTATTTATCCTACACTCAACAAATTTGTGTCCATACATCTTACAAGTATTACAATATCCATTGAATTTTATAGGATATTTAACAAAGCTTTTATCTTCACATACATTCTTCTTTATGTTACTTGTATAATTAGCTACCATATTTCCACACTTATTGTGAAATTGACATCTTATATTAACTGATTAGTTTTGGATCTAATTTATGCATTCACTAGCTCTATGACTATTTCACATTACATGAAAATAATTTATCAAAAAAATTTTGAAGTACTTGATTTGCATAGAAGAAGGGGAAATCTTAAAATCCTTCCTATTCTGAGCTAGATTGGGTTCACTCTTGAATCCTCTTATCTTAGGGCTATCCCTAGATCCACTTATTTCATTGATCTTTCTCTATTCTTCTAAAAATTCATCCCTACTCTCATATTTGATCTCCTTGACTTATTAGATTGTTCTTTTGAATCTTTTAACTCATCCTTCAACTTCTATACTTGTTCAAATCTAAAACATTTCTCTACATCTGTTTCATCCAATTCTGATACAAGTTTTAATTTTTGTCTTTCTTTTACTTTTCTTCAACCATCTTTGCCCAGATCTTATCTTATTTTACCTTCCTTTTTTATTCATCTTCAAATTTGCATACTTGTTCCATCAAATAATTACTCTAACCATTATTACATATGTAGTAAAAATTTCCATTTCTCTAACACCTTTAGAACTAAGCTCAAAGTATTTCCTTTTTTTAGGTAAACTTCATAACCTTTATTGCACATTTGAATAACACTAAGCACATTGTGTCTCAGTCCTTTAATATAATAGACATCATTAATTTTATGCTTACCATCAATTGAGATTCTTCCTATCTTCCATATAGAGGCAACTTCTTCTCCAGTGAATCTTATAGATCCTAAATCACATTTCTCAAGATTTAAAAAATTCTCCTTATCCCCTATCATATGATTTGAATATCTAGGTTCAATAATCCATGGAGTAGGTTCCACTTTAACATGCAATGAAGTCATATTTACTTCTAGTCTTTTGGTTATTTCTTTGTAACTATAAATAATGATTCTTCAATAATGTCATTATCATCTTCATCCTTGGAAGAATGTTCCTCCATAGTGCACAAGCTTCTTTCTCTTCGTCTCTTTTAATCATCTTCTTTCTCTTATCATAAATGCCATGTCTATTTTTATTTTCATCATCATATCCTTTGAATTCATCCTAAAAAGGACAATTAGAAGAAAAATGACCAATTATACCATACTTCAATAATTTCAAAGGAAACTTACCTTTTTAATTTCTAGTTCCTATCTCCATTCTTCTTACAAAATTTTCTTCAATCTCATCCACATATTCTTCAACTTCATCTTTAGCTCTGACTGATGCTTTGAATACAACTTATTTCTTCTTTTTCTTGATTTCATCCATTTCAACAATCTCAAATGTAGACAATCAACCATTGAGTTTATCCAAGGTGTAGGTATTCAAATCATGACTTTCTTCAATTGTATATTTCTTCACCTTGTATGGTATAGTAAGAGTCGTCAATAATTTTCTTACCACTTTCTTTTCTTCTATTGTTCTACCAACACCCTTATTTAAATTCACAATCTCATTTACTCTGTGAATATATTCTTTAATAAACTCATCATAAAGTATCTTTAGATTCTCAATCTTGCTCTTTAGATTTGCCACTTTATCTTTTTTTTTTGCATGTTTTAAATATAAACTACTTAGTTTGTCCTAGACCCCTTTTGTTGTCTTCAATCCCATAACTTTCCAAAATATTTCATCACTCAAATAATTTCCAATGGAATCGCTAACCTATGAATTATTTTCTTGATCTTTTATCTCATTCGAAGTCTACGGTCCAACCAAAGGTGCAGTATAACCCTTTTGAATACTTTCCGATTATCCCTTTGGAAAAGATTCCAAGTGGAACTACATTCATTCCTTCCTATACAGTATGAAAAAGGGGGACAAAAACATGAAAGGAAGATTGGATTGTGCTCCTTTTTCCTAATACACAATCAAAAGAAAGATGACACACTAGTGTATGTGAGGATCAAAATCAATAACACTCTTGATTTAGCGACGGGTCAGTAGCACCGATTTGCGATGGGGAAAATCAATAAGAAACAAGCTACTAATAACGAAACTACGAATCAATAAAATGTACAAGCAAATAAGAGGAAAAAAAATGAATGCAAAACCAATTGCTTGAAGTTTCTATTGTCTCTCTCTACTCCTTCTGAAATGCTATTTGTGATGCCCAGTATTTGTTAGAATATGTAATCTTTCCTTGGTGAAATATATTATAAACCAAGGTAGTTTAGTTTAGTTTATTATGTAAGTAGGAGATTCCTATAGAATCCCTACATGAACACTTGTCCTCTTTTCCATGTGTGAGGACATAATATTTATTTGTAATTTCTTTTTATTCCTAGATTTCTCCTTATAAGGAAATAGCACAAGTGGCACACACATTATGAATGTGGCTCACATGCACATGGGAGTTACACTTCAACTCCTTCTTCCATCTCTACTTTAGATATGTTTTCTCCTCATTTATTTAGTTCAAGCACTAGTTGTAGCACTTCGTCACTTCAAGTGACTCATTTTGTATGAGCTTGACTCTCATTCTCTCTCTCTCACATTCTTGGCATTTTGCCCATTCATATTTATTCACGAGGTTTTTTTCATGCTTTTCCCCCTTCCAAAATCTTGTCTCCTTGTTATTTTCTCCTTGGTGAATGCTCCTCGTTTTGTGCTAATTCATGGTAAATCTCCTATCTCCTGCTCATTGAATTAAACATTTCCTGTTTCTCTCTGTATTTCTGTTATTATTTTAACAGTATTGATGTGGGCAACGTCTATGACTTGGGAGCGTCAAGAATATGATATCAAATGTGTGTGTGTGTGATTGCAAGTTGGCTTGATGCTTAAACCAATCTGACAGATTAATGGTGCATGTGAGCTTAAAATCCTGGATCCTTCAAATGGTTATGAAGGGTTTGTTATATAGGAATTGAGAATGAGATGCGGTTGAGATTAATCCCAGAGATAGGAAGATGAACGGTTAAGATCAAAGGGAATTGGAGAAGCCATCAGTAAACTCCACCTCTTCAACTGAGAGAGAGGAGATAGTGTAATGCCCCACCAGGGAACCCAAGAGAGATTAACCTAGAACATGTCACTAAGTGTGCTGAATAATTTTTTTTTTTAGTTAACATAAAGAAACATACAATCATATGGAAGTGATTACCATTTATACACATGTCTTACACTCACATAGATTACATGACTCAAGGGTTCCATGACATTGAATTACTTAAAGAAAAACACAACTAACAATATAACAAAAGATTCCATCTAATTAAACATAACAAATACCACTTACATAACCATAATTACAAACCTCATGGATAACCATGAAACCACCATAACACACATCCACTGCACATGTCACAGGGTATGTGGTAATCACTCTAATCTACTTAATATTACAATATCCAAATTAGGTATCACATGTGATACTCTAATACAAGATTTATAATAATGAAAATCACATAATAAATGATGAAGAAACATAAAGAGCTCATTTGTAAGAAACCATCAAGCACTTGGTACAAGGACGTTGAATCTCAATGGATAAAGAATCACTACCACCCATCTGTGTGGAACCACAAAGGTCCACCCCATCGTGCTAAGGAGATAACAATGGATCCCAATCAGATATCCAAAACCAACAAGGCATAACCACTAAGCAAGGGATCCTGATAGCTCTCTAATCTGATTTACTAATCATCATAAAAGGTAAGACTCACTAAACCAGAGGCAACTAACAATGTAGGAAATCTAACATGTGTAAAGGAAGGTGTCATCATGTACGTCTAACCCTTAAGTTCAGCCCTGATAATCACAATGGATTTTGACACCTAAGTGACATACACAGAGCCAATGTCCTCTCATACTGACAAGGCCACTAATTATGTCAAGTACCTCGTAGGGCAACTAACATCTTCTCAACACCACCTTAGCCTATACTAGCACTCAAGCATGGGTGAGGACACATCTTATTAATTCATTTTAATCTCTCAATATGTCTTTAGCTATCACTTATTAAGAAACTCCACAATAAGAAATCCAGTAGTCTCTTACGAACACAGAACTTATTGCAAGCCACTCCCACTACACATCTAGGTAACCTACCCTAGCCTCAGAGATCCTAATAGATCTAGCATAGGTCACAACCCTAGCGTACCCCAAATTAGTATCCCATACAACATGAATGGTCACATAGGTACACTAGCAAATAACATAATCGAAAGGGTCATCATGGTCAGTTTAGGAAAATATCTGACAACACACACACCATGAAGTAACAGAAAAGATAAACAATCCCCCCAGCCTTTGTGTACATCCTAGGTTGTCTAATGCCCCTAACAGTAACACATTCAAGCACAAGAGAACCATACAGATGCATAGAACACAAAACGTCTTAAAAGACTGAAAAATGAACATAAGTATATAAACATTCATAGCTAATCCAAGCATATACTTTATTTAACTAATATCTTAAACTGAAGTAATCTAGAATCAATTGCATTAAGATTATTTAAAACTACCTCCTGTAATTCAAATAATTTAATCAAGATAATCCATTAAATTGGGTTCATCTATCTCCCGGGTCTCGAGTTACCTCACAATTAAAGACCATCATGACTAACTTAATTTGGTTAACTATACTTTAACCCATGGATTTTATTAAAACATATTAGTTAGTTAATTACACTATTTAATCATTATATCAATCTAATTTAAAATTAATAATGCCTATTAATTTAAATTAATGATTAATACATTAAAACATAATTAACATCTAATACATTAAAGCTAAAACTAAATATAAAAATGTGTTACTATAAAACACACATATTAACTAAATCTTCAATTTAATAATTCAATTATATTAAACTAATTTTAAAAAATAAAAATTAATAAAATTAAAAATTAACTAATATATTAAAAAAAATTAACTTAATTAAATATTAACTAAATCTAAATTTACATTAACAAAATTTACTAATTTAAATTAAAAGAAAAATTAAAAAAAATTAAAAAAAAGACATTGGGGAGGGGGAGCGGCCCCCCCGTACCCCCGCGGTATTCATCTGCCGGTAGACCGGCCTGCCTTATGGCAGTGCCGGCTGCCGTGGCCCGATGCCCCATGAGGAGGGTGGGTGGAGCCCACCGCTCCCCACCTCTCCACTTTACATTAAAGTTTTTATAAACTTTAAAAACTTTTTTTTTATAACAATGCATAGCGCTAAGCGCTTGATTTTTTTTTTAATTTTTTTTCTTTTTAAAATTTATTTATTATTATTTTAAAGAAAAAGGAATATTGTCTTACATCCCAAAAAGGGATCTTTTTTTAGTTTTAAAAGAATCTGAAAACGGAAATTACAAGGTAAGAAGGCATTTTTTTTACTTTTCCTTTTTTGGTAACTTTTATTCACTAGTTTGTATAATTATAGAGAGTGGTTTTTTCCTTTTGATTTATTTTTTTTGCAATGAAATGACAAAGGGAATATAAATTTAATTTTCCACTATAGTTTGGACTATAGACAAAATAATTTTTCAAATTCTAGGAGTTTTATAAGAGATCTAAATACGAAATTTTGACAGCATAAGTGTACCATACCAAGAAATAAATATTCACGAAAATGATAGATCCAAGCTCCTCCTAAACTCCGAAAACAATGAAACATCAATTAATCATAAATTTAATTTCTCCTATAGTATAAACTATACAAAGAGTTTAATTTTTTGTTTTCTACAAGGTCTAGAGGGAATTTCTTCCTGAAATTTTGACAGCATAACCCTATGATGCTAAGACCATATAAAATGAAGAAATTTAGATCTAGGGTTTCTATCAACACCCAAAAATGTAGAAACAACCATAAGCCATTTGAAAGTCAAAAATGATGAACATGCACTTAAACAACATAGAAAACCTCAGATCAACAAAATTGAAAACCATACATGCAAAATGAAACCTACCTTGATTCCAATGCAAGAAATGGAAGAATGTAGCTTGGAGGATGAAAGTAGATCTGAAACCCTCAAGCCCAATTCAACCACATATCTGAAAACAATGTAGATCCGAACACACACACACACAAGCAATAGAAAATTCTGAAAACTTCAAAGCAACAAGGATCCACAACAATCCACAATTCTTCAAAAACCACAAAATCACCAAGAGCTCTCCAAATCTCAAAAGCCTGTTATCAGAGAATGAATGACCAAATCCCCCTAAAGAGATTCAAATTCCCCTAAACATGCAAAGGTTGATGACAACTCCCAAGTCAATCCGTAATTTAACTCAACTTGAAAATTGAAAGTAAATCCAAATTAAATAAATAAAATATGCTTTATTGCCACAACTCAACTTTGACTCCTAAATACAAGTTAAGATATTTCAATTTGAAAATACTTTTTCAACATAATTATGCACATGTAATTAATAAAATATTTAATTAAATAAAATAAATAATTATGTCACAATAATACATGCAACCAAATATTTAATTATTTAATTAATCATATAATCACATACAAAATAGTTTTCAATTAAATATTTAATTAAATCAAAATATTCAAACATTTCAATTTAATTAATTATTTAAAATAAACTTAGGATATAATTAAATAATCAATTCAACTGTAATTCATTAATTCTCAGAATATGGAAAATCACTCAATAATCCAAAAATACCTAAAAGCATAATCAAGCAACACACACACACACACACACACACACACACACAAGAGAGAGAGGGTATTTGAATTCTGTCAACCTAGACAAATCCGGATAGAGTAGTCATACTTAAACTCATCCAACATTAGGACGATTAGGCTTAGATTAGGGTTTTGGATCTGTATGTTACCTCCCCTCTTTACCATTGAGATGAATATTTATGGGCACGCTCACTCCTACCAATTTAGGGAAGACGATGCCCTATACCTACAATCCTGTCATCAAAGAACACGCATGTACATACATAATATAATATCACAATCAATGATAGGGATCGATGGAACTTGTGGATCTTGCCGAAGCAAGTAACACGTCTCCATCCTCTACCACAACAACACATCAACAAGTACATTCACATATAAGACAACCATACACATGCGAGTATGGGGTAAGTATATCATAATCTGAAATCGACATATAATAATCAACATGATAACATCATCACATCTATCTATGCATAAGGTAAAATCATGACATCATAAACAAGTATCATCGTCAAATGAAACAATATCAGCTCACATGAAATGTGGCCTAAAAGAATTCAGCCAATCAACTGAAACCAATACCTAAAAGAGTATGGCATCACAAACTAAAAAGCAAAACATGGGTGGGTATTACAGATAGAGTTTGGTTAACTGAAGAGTTAATTTTGAGTTACCTTTTAGAACTGAAGCGGTGGGTGGAGAAACCCATGCAATCAGAAATATGATTAAGAGTTATCTTTTTGAACACCAAGAATGGATTTAATTGAATATTTAGTTTATTTTTGAAATTAAAGTATTCAACATGTGAGACAATTGAATTCTTTTTGGATTGAAAATTGAATTGTTAAATGAAATGAAATTAATTTAATTAGAATAATTAATTAGTAAGTTTAAATATTTGAATTTAAACTTTAGGGAATTGAATTTAATTAATTAATAGAGATTAATCAATTAAGGTTAATTAATTAAATAAAATTAATTATTTAATTAATGTTGGGGATTTGATTAGATGATTTGGGAAATGAATTTAGAAGGAAATAAATGATTAATTAATAACTAAAAAATCATTAATTAATTAATATATGAAAATTAGTGTTTTTAATGTGAAGTCACAAGTCTGTCCATTTTTGGGTGTCTACATTGGCCCCTCTTTGATGCAATGTGATTCATCACGCTGTGTCAAAGAATTTTCAGATTTGATCCTGTCCTAGCTTGCCCCAGTGACAACAGGTGGACTATATGCCCCCTCAACAAATTAATCATAGAAAATGTGTCAGATGAGCATTAATTTATTGAAAATGTGAATCACTATATGATGATGATGAATGCATTCCTATGTTAGTTATGATGTTATTGATGAAGAATGCATTGATTATATGATCTAATATGCACATATTTTGAATTTTTCTTATGTAATAAATGAAAGCAATCTACTTTGGACAAAATATCTGAGTAAAGCATGTGTTAGTTAGAAGAAAATTAGTGGGAAATTATCTCTAGAATTGATTGATAGATAGGATGGGTGACGATTGATAGATATGAATTGATAGAAAGGATGTGTGATGATTGGTAGATATGAATTGATAGAATGGATGGGTAACCCAAGTCACTGCCGTGTTTCCAATTTTTGTCATCATTGCATATTTTTATGAAATTATGAAGAGTATCCAATGCACCCAGATATTTTTCATCTAGATACCGCTATAAACTCTTGATAGCCAGAAGGAGTAGAGAGATTGAATAGAAAGAGAATTAAGTGCACCTAGATATTGACCTTCTGGGTTCAGCTATGTTCCCTATTTTGAAAAGAAAGAGATTCAAATGCACCCAGATATTGACCATGTAGATACCGCTATGACCTCTATTTTTGAAAAGAAAGAGATCCAAAAGAACCCATATATTGACCATCTAGATACTGCTTTTCTTGTTGACCATTGGAAAAAAAGATAAAACCAAGATAATATTCCAATGCACCCAGATCTCAGACCATCTGGATACCACTATGAACTCTTGATTTTTGAAAAGAATGGAAAAATAACCAAGATAGAAATCCAATGCACCCAGATCTTAGACCATCTAGATACCGCTATGATTATATTGGTAAAACAAGAAGATAATAGAGAAGGAATGTCCAAATATTTCCCAAGGTTAAGCTCAGATCATGGAACTACGTGGTTGCCAGATAAGTGACAGCACCTACTGCATTTATCTTAAATCATTATGGCCCCATAATTAAAGTGAAACATTCTACAGACAACAATCAAAGAAAATAAGTCATGATCCATCGTAGCTACTCTCCTCACTTGGTGGATCCTGGAGTAGCGTAAGAACATAACCGCAAAATATAGACTAACATTTGACCGACTGACTAGCCTAGTCAACATTTAGATTTTTCCTTAATTTAGTTTTATTCTCTTAATTAGCTTGATTCTCCTAATAGGCTTGATTGGATTGATTATCTTGATTATATCTGGTTTCAGTAATAGATGACTCATAAGTCTGATTTTTCTAGTTTTGAGCATATCCATCACTGTGTAAGATGATTGATTTGATTGATTGGATTTGATCATTTTGGATAGTTGACCAAGCTATGTCATATGGGCCAAGTGAAAATTCACAAAGTTCATAGTTTTGACATTTGATTGATTGGCTTGGTCGCTAGTTTTCTTGCTGATATATTTGATAGTTGATAAAGCTATGTTAGATAGACCCAATGTTGATGCACAAAGCTCATAGTTTTGAAAATGATTTACTTGGATTGATCACCCTTTTCTTTATTGATAACCGATCTGGTTTTATTGCTTGGGATCTTGCAATTTTTTGATTTTTTTTATGAAGATTGATTTTTTTCAGGACATTTAGAATTGTCCCCTAATCTGGTGGACCAGTACTAACCATGTATAAGTTTTGGTGCTCAGAGGGGATTATTCTTCTAGATAAAGCTTGGGTAGTTAGTCTTGCATTTGAAGTTTTCTAAAGCTTTGATCTTTGAGTTCAAGGATGGTGAAGCTGGATTTGAACACTTGGCACTTGTTTGCCAAGTTTTCACCAAGGTACCTATTCAATAACACATGTTTTCCAGGTTTTCACTAAGAGAGCGATTCTCTTTATCTTTACTTTTTCTTTCTTTCTTTTTTTTTGATTTTTTTGTTGTCGCCAAGGCGCCTGTTTGCTAGGTTTTCACCAAAGTAACCTTTTATATTTTTTTATTTTTTTTTGGTATTTTATGGATATGTAGATAGTTGCCTTAACCATTGAGACTTCAAGTGTAGAACCTCTTGAGGTGCATGTTGTTAATGTATCTGGGGAGCTGATCTCCTTCTGGTGTTTCCAGTTGGTTTGCGCCACTATGGGTAGAGTTGATAATGACATATGGTCCTAACAAGTTAGGCTCAAACTTTCCTGGTTTCACTTTCTCTGTTTGGTTCTTTTGGTTCTCTATTAGGATGAGGTCCCCTACTTTAAAGGTTCATGGAGTCACCTTCTTGTGATAATTCCTTCTAAGGAAATTTTGATATCCTTGTAAGTGGTTGAATAAATTGTCTTCTTTCATTTAATAGTTCCAATTCACTAAGCCTTGCTACTCTGTAGTCTTCATCTAAAATCAGGCTCTTCAATGATATTATCAGGAATGGGATTTCTACTTCGAGGGGTAGGACTGCATCTGATCCATATACTAGGGAGAAAGGAGTGGCTCCTGTAGGTGTTCTCACACTAGTTCTATATTTCCATAATGTGGGACTAAGCTATAAATGCCAGTCTCATCCTGATTCGTTAACTATTTTCTTCAAGATTTTCAAAATGGTTTTGTTTGTCGCTTTAGCCTAGCCATTCCCTTGAGGATAATAGAATGAAGAGAAACCTTGTCTAATTTGGAATTGATCACATATATCTTCAACATCTTTGTTTTGGAAAGGTGTACCATGATCTGTTAGGATGGTTTAAGGAATTCCATACCAATAGATGATGTTGTTGAGTATGAACATTGAGATCTTCTTTCCAGTTATGTAGGTGAGGGGAATTGCTTCCACCCATTTAGTGAAGTACTATGTTGCTGTTATGATGTACTTATTGCCATTAGATGAGGATGGTGTAATCTTTCCCACTAGGTCAAATCCCCACATAGAAAACAACCATGGTGAAGTGAGAGGATTGAGTTCTTGGGCTGGTGCATGGATGAGGTCTCCATGAATCTGACATTGCCTACACCTTTGTACATACTTGTTTGAATCTGTCTCTACTATGGGCCAATAGCACCCCATGTAGCTGATCTTTCTTGCTAAGCTATTTCCACTTGTGTGGGTTCCAAAAATTCCTTCATGTACCTTGTACAAATATCTTTGGGATTCTGTGGAAGTGAGACATCATAATAGCGTTCCATCTAGACTTATTCTATATAGAGTAGTTGCGAGAAGGGTGCACCTAGAGGTTTGGCAGATGAGGGACTTCTTCTAGTTCCTAGACAAATTAGGAGCTAAGACACTATTTTGGAGGTAATTATACATGTCATGGTACCATGGGGTTTTAAGACCAACAAGGATGCACATTGATTCTATGATTGTTTCTTGATGTGATGGAATCATGAGTTGCTCCACCAGAAACTTGAATCTGGTTTCGTTACCTGGAATATCAATCAAGGATACTATGGTAGCCATTGCATCTATCACTTTGTTTTAGGCCCATGGTACTTTCTTGAATGCATTGAAATGGAACTTTGTGCATAACTTGTCCATATGCTCTCTGTATGGTATTAAATTCTCATCTTTCATCATATCGTCATTGTTTACTTGGCTAATAACCAACTGTTAATCTCCATAGACTTTGAGGTTCTTGATTCTCCATTGTATTGTCATCTTTACTCTGATGACTAGAGATTGGTATTCAACTATGTTATTTGTGCATGGGAAGTTGAGTCTAAAATATTTTGGAATCACATCATTGTTTGGAGTGATGAGTACTATCCCTACTCCTGCACCATGGTTCGTGCATGACCCATCAAAGTAGAGTTGCCATATTTCTATTGCCAGTTGTAGTGTCAGAATAGACTCATCTGGAAAGTTAGATATGATAGGCTAATGATCCTGAATAGGTGCCTCTTCTAGTTGATCCTCAATCACTTGTCCCTTGATAGATTTTCTGTCTATGTATTCTATGATAAATTCTCTTAGGATCATCACCCACTTTGCGAGTTTTCAAGTGAATGCTACTTTTCTTAGTAGAAACTTTAGGGGATCAATGTGCGCTATCAACTTGGTTTGATAGCTTAACATGTAATGCCTCATCTTCTAAGAAGTGAAGACTACTGCTAGGTATGATTTTTCAATTGGTGAATAGTTGAGCTCATAGCCTATCAATGTTCTACTGAGATAGTAGATAGCTCTCTTTTTTCCTATGTCATCATGTTGTCTTAAGAGTATGCCTAAAGCTGATTTAGTCACTGAGATGTATAGAAGTAAAGGTATGCCTTGAACTGGTGGCACCAATATAGGAGACTTGAGTAGATAGTGCTTGAATATTTGAGTAAAATATAAAATGGTACATTTAAAAATGTAGGGTTTATGAAATAGATGTTCCCCTCTTATCCTTAGATACACCAAGGAAGAATCCAAATTAATTAACCCAAAAGGAAGGATCAATGCATAAATGAATCAATCATTTGGAAAAAATAGTAAAGAGGAAGATCTTAAATTATATTTTATAGAAAATAATGTGTGATAGGTTTAGATAGATTAAGAAATTTAATTGAAATGGATAGGAGAAAAGTACTAACCTTGAAATGTTACAGATATGAAGAATGTTATTTTTGGGGTTTTGCACTGAGTCTCTAGAAAATTTGAGATAGTATCTAGAATAGAAATGCAGAGACAAACAAAACCCAGAAATATTTTTCTGATCTGACAGAGTTCTGATTTTGACCCTCAAGTCAATGTCACTATTGACCCAAAATTTCTTATTCTGACCTAGGGTAGAATCGACCTAAAATGTCTCCAACAGGAAATCTATTTCTGGATCCTGATAGTTTTCTAAAAAGGGTATCTGAATTTTCTCTCCAATCCTTTGATTTCAACCTACACCTACAATAAAAATGGATTTATTTTTTGTGGGGAGGGGTTTTCCTTGGTCAAACCCCAGTTTTGGAATTAACTTCAAAGTATAATTGAAATTGTATAAGTAAAACAAATTAAAAGAATAAATTCACCTTGCTTGGAGAAGCCCTTGTGGTGGATTAGAATCCATGGATCCACAAGTATGCATGTACCAAATGGATGTAGAATGTAGGATGTATCAAATCAATTGCTTGTAGATCTTCAACACCAATCTTGAATGGATCTTGGAATAGGAAGAGGCTTGGAGGAATGTGGATGAAAAAATCTTCAACAAGAGGGCTCCATAGAGCTTGAATCCTTCAATGGATACCGAAGGACCTTCTTGATGAATTGAGTGCTTGAGAAGTGCTTGAATGCTGGAGAATGGATGAATGCTTCAATGGATACTTGGCTTGCTTCAAATCTTGCTTCTTCACCTTTGGATTTCACTTCTTAAGTCTTTGATGGTTGATGATCATGGTTATGGTTAGAGAAAAGGAGAGAAGAAAGATTGCTTATATATGAAACTAGGGAAAAATATTCTAGAGAGGCCTACATAGGAGAATTAAATTCCAATTAGACATATACCCTTAGAAGAGGACCTATATTAAATATACTTTAAGTTTTGTTGCTCCGAAGACCGAAAAAGCTAACCCAGAAGCAAGAATTAATTCTTTCCAAAGCCTGACATTCAAAAACCCTGGAAATCTGAAATCTAGACCTTAGGTAAGAAAAAGGTCAATTCTAACCTAGGTCAAGGTTGAGGTTGACCTTGACCTAGAAAGGTTGACTTTGACCCTAGGGTAAAATTCCCAATTTGCAGTTTTGGGTGTCAAAAATAGGCTGGAAAAAGTGGGAAATGGGATAGAACATGGGAAAAATCCATATCCAAGTCAGAGACCCACTCAAGGCACTTGAAATGATCCCAAACCACTTACTTGGAATGCTAACCCAGTCTACAATGGAAGTTCTTCCATTTTTTTACTATAAATTTATCCCTCACTTTAGCAAGAGTATGAACTCAATGCAAAATCTTGGTAAAGGAGACTATAAAGAAAATATAATTTTATTGAAATCAAAAGGGACAAAGGAATCCTCAAGCCCCCAGGGAATTAAGTCTTTATCAACCTTAAGATCATGATAAGAGAGACATTACTAGTTAAGGAGAAAATAGAGAGGGTGTGATTACCTCACCCAATGAGAACTTATGTCCCATTGTGAACCACACAGGGAAACAATGCAACTGGAAAGCTGGAGTTGAACCACCAAGTAAATGTGGCCACTCACTAGTCAACCCCTCAGGTAGATCCAATCTTAAGGACACCTTTCGACCTTAAGGGATCAAAACATTATAAATTGAAACTGGACGGATCAAGAGATCCATATAAATTTAAACTGGAAGGATCAAGAGATCCTATAAAGTAAAAATTTGTGCTTTAATGATTAGTCTTTAATCCATATAGGGAAAAAATTTTAAGTTTTGAAAATATGTTGTACGTGTGTGTGTGAAAAAAGTGAGTAGAGCATATGCACCCACGTTAAAGTCATTTCTAACACTTTAACATGAGCAATGGCTTGAACAAAAACTATAGACACTCAAAATTGACCAGGTGTCTCTTAATCATCAAAATTTGCAAATCTTAGCCAATTGCCCTAAATCTCATGAAAATGCATTAAAATGGATTAAAATCAAATAAAATTGACATTTATCAAGTAAATTAGACAAAATCAATTAAAATCAAAGGATAATTCACTCTACTCCCTACCCTTGGGAATTTTCTATAAATACAAGCCATTTTCTATGTATTTCATATCCTAAAAATTCAAGTGCAAATCATCCTTATTATAGGCAATTTGAGAGCATTTGAGAGCATAGTGAGCATCTGCATAGCATTTTTGAGCATTTTTGGGAAGAATTTGTTGATTTGAGAGCATGAATCATGAGCATTTGAGTTGAAAAAACACACATCTTTGAGCATTTGAGCTAGATTAAGCATTTCATATCAATTTTTCTCATTCTAGGATTGTCCTTGAGAGAGATTAAGGCTGAGAGCTCTCTTAACAAAGCTTAGATAAGGAACCATGAGATGTCATGGATTTAATTACAATTCTTAGATTAAAATTGTATTTTATTTTCATAGAATTGTTGTTATTGATCCTAATTTCATGAAGGTGTAATTTCTCACACAAAAATGGCGCCCACCGTGGGGCCTTAGGCATAATTTCTATCATTTTTATCTTAAAATTTTGTGTGTTTTGCATCATTTTCTTGTCATTTTCCAAAAAATAGGAGAAGAGCCGCCTACAAGCAATTCAGAGCCGCCTATGAATAGTCAAGAGCCACGTAAAGAATTTTTTTTCTATTCTGTCTTTCATTCTTAGGCCATGTATGATTTAAAGTGTGTCACCTGGATCTGTAAAGCGCCATCTTTCAGCAACTAAAGACCACCTCTGACCTTCCAAGAGTCACGTACTATCAAAATTTAACCGCACTTTACACATTCTGTGACACGTGTGGTTTTTCTTTGGCCGCCTGTGGAATTTCCAGAGTCGCTTCTTAAGATTTAATAGCCACTTTCAAAGTTTTAATTTACGCTTGCTAACAGTTAAAATCTGCGTAATAGCTGTTAAATTCCACGTAGAGATTTTTGCTTTGAATCAAGTTTTTGATGATTTTCTCACTATTTTAATTCTCTGTGTTTTTCATTGCTGCAGATGAAAAATCATCCAAAAGTGCAGAAACTAGAGAAAAGAGTTACAAGGCCTAGCAAAGAGGTAAGAGCACAAACTAAACATGCTAAAGAAATTCATGCTTCCAATATTTTAGAAAGTTTAAAAGAAGAGGAGAATTTATATGATCATTACATTAAAGTTTTCTTTGCATACAAAAGGAAATTCCCTACTCTTTGAGTAATTTTCATTTCTAGTTCTTTAAAGCTTGATAGGGAAAAATTTTGATCAAAAGAACTTAAGAGTGAATTGTTAATTTGATTTGCAAGTTTTTCTTCACTTTGTCTCTATTGTGCTGACTAAATTTTTGGAGGAGCCAGAGTGGGAACGATCGCCACTAGGTGAGTTAAAAAAAAAAAAAAATATATATCAAAAATTTGCCTAGCCTTTGCTAGCTTTGAAAACAAGGTATTTCTCTAATCAAGCTTGCACTTTCTTAAATTGTGGCTTTCATTTAAATCTAGTTTAATTAGAAAAACCTCTATTTTGTCCAAATTGAACAAGCATTAGACATATGCTCTTGACTTTTCAAAGTGAATCAAAAAGCCAAACATGCATATTCAACTTGGTAGAAAGAAAGGGATAAGGAATTAACCAAACACTTAAATTTTAAGAACCCCCTTGTCAAGGGGTTGAAAAAGAACAAGCATGCTTGAGGTTTTTTGAATAAGGAACAACAATAGGGATATGCTCTTCACGCTTTGAGTGAATCAAATTCCCAAACTTGTTGAACCGAATTTGATTTCTTGTTTTCTATACATGGTAGATAAATTAGAGCTTTACAGGGCCCGCCTCCTGAGAATTCCTTTACGAAGGCATTGAGAGGGAATGACCCAAAGTGGGAGACAATCACTTTTTCCATGATATCATCCAACCCACTATAAAAAAATGCACTTTACCTTAATCGAAAAGTGAATAAATCTTGTGCAAGTCATCCTCACTTCCTCGATTAGTCCTTCAGGATTGCGCAAAAATGTACTTTCATGCATGTGGGAAGCCCGCAAGGGGGTAAAGGAACTTGGCAAGATTTGGAACGGAGGTGAATTAAAACCTTATTAAATAGAAATCTTACCTTTTTAGAGTCATTGTTAAAAGCCAAAATTGTTTGAATCTAGGTAGATTGTTTGGAATATTTTCTTATGTATACCCGTAAAAACATCCGAGAACATACACTTTTAGTGTTTTTTTAGGGATATGGTGCAAAATTGATGTGTGTGCTGAGTTTGTATTTGATTTTCACGCAAGATTCCTCTGTCAAAAGTCTGATCAGAATTATTAAAAATTCAAAAACTTTAAAATTTCAACCCTGGTCAGCATAGTGTCGCGTATAAACAATTTAGGGCCGCTTACAAACAATTCTGGGCTGCCTGCGACTTCAAAATATTTCTTACAAAGTTTCAACAGCCACGCAATCCACTGGAAAGTACCACTTGTCAACACTTTAAAACTGCCTATCAACAGGCAAATGCCACCTGCGAACTGTAGAGTGCCATGTACAACAATTCCAGAAACTATGTGCAAACCTTTACAAGCCACCTACACATAGGCAAGAACCACCCAGAAACAAAGAAGGGAAAATAGTGGATATATACTAAGGGGTTGAAAACAAGAAAATTACATTTTTTGATACCCTTTTGGACGTTTTACCTCTTTGTATACTCACTTGGATCAGAATTTGCCATTATTAGACATTTTATAAATCATCCACAGATTGATCACTTAAGTGAGATAAAATCCTAAGATCTTCATTTGATTTATGTTTATGCCAGCTTTTATGTGATCTCATTACATTAAGGCTACCCTAAAACTAGACAAATCTTATCTAAGGCAAGAGTGTCCTTTTCCAGGTGATCCTTTTAGTTCTTTAAGACCTTTACAAGAACCCATCAAGGAAACAAAACCAACAATGTCCTTTCCCTTTGGCAACATGGATCCCGACCAAATAAATCATGTTAGTAAGGACACTAACAATAATGGAGGGGGAAATGCTGATCCTAACAACCAAGGATCCAATAACAGTACCAATGGAGGAGGAAATGGTGACCCTAACAATCAAGGGATAAACAATACCAATCTTGGAGGAGGAAATGGGGACCCTAACAACCAAGGGTTGAACAATAATAACAATGGGGGAAACATTGATCCTAATGATGAAGAAGCTACTGATGAAAAGGTTAATGAAGCAATACAAAGTCCCTTCTTCATGAAACTTGTGGAAAAAGTCTTGGAAAAAGACAAGGAAAAGTACTTTCTAGACCTAGCACAAATGGGTCTCAAACTTCCCCATGACTATGATGTCAACAAACTCAAACAAAAAGAAGCTGAGGCTAATCCCATTGACATCATGAATAAGAAATTACAACTCTTTCAAATGCAATTGGACATGATGAAACAAAGCAGGGTTCCTAAACCCTTTTCTATAGAAGCTTTGTGTCATTTAAGACATTAATCATGGTTCCATTTCCAACTAATGCCATCTTTCCCAAATATGAAAAATATGAAGGAACAACTAATCCTCAAGATCACTTAAGGGAATTTTGTGCCTTAAGTCTAGAGTTCATGCATGACACAACTTACCTAATGAGGTTATTCCCTAGAAGTTTTGGAGGTATGGCAATGGAGTGGTTTTTGAAGTTACCCTCTGGCATTCGAACCTTTGAAGAATTGGCCTCTAAGTTTGTAACTCATTACTCTTATTATATAAAAAATGAGATTACAATGCTTAATTTATGTAATACCAAGAAAAGAGAAGGAGAGGGATTCCTACTTTTCCTACAACGATGGAGAGCAGTATTTTCTCGATACCCTCAAAGTGTACCCGAAAAGGAGAAGATGGATATCTTTGTGAATAGCTTGAATCAGGAAATGAACTATCAGTTGAAGCTACAATGTCCTAGGAAATTTCAAGAACTAATTGAGAATGGGTTAACAGTTAAAGAAGTGTTGGTTTAAAGTGGAGAAATCAAACTTTACAAGGATAACAAGAATAACAACAACAACAATACCTCCAACACTAATCAAAATCACAATACCTTTAACAACAACTGGTTTTGGATGAGAAATAACAACAATAAAGGAGTGGTCAATGATGGAGTGGTAGAGGCAAATAATTGAAAGGCCACCCCTTTCAATCTCACTCAAAATTCAGTCCAAGCCAATAATGTGAATCAAGAACCCAAAGTGCCCTTTAACAACAACAACACAAATAACAACTTTGGGAATAATCAAGGGGCTTACAAGCCTAAACCTTTCTTTGCACCTACACCCAAGAGGACTTTCACTAATTTGGGTGAACCATTG
>MU224737.1:4577670-4636857 GCA_018584345.1 Thuja plicata
ATAAAATTATTGACCTACCAAGGGCTCAACCATATGAACCTCAAATCAAGCCAAATTGGTGGAGTGAGAATAACCATTGTGAGTATCATAGAAATCGGGGACATAAGACCAATGATTGCATGCATCTCAGACATGTGGTACAAGATCTTATTGAAAATGGTGTGATAAAAGTAGAAGGACCTCAAACTAATGAAGATAACACAACCTTTAAGAATCCTTTCTATAAGCATGAAAAAGGAGAATTTTCCAATTTCAACAATGGAGGAAACAATGGGAACAATGCAAGAGGCAATAATACTGTTAACTTTTCCCATACCTATGATAATACTATCAATGCTATATCTAGCCATGAGAGTAATATCAATGTTGTGGTGATCAAAGATCAACCTAAAGCAGAATCCTCTAATGCCATCACAAGGGGGAAATCCTCCAAGGTGAACCTACAAGGGGGTACTCCTATTATTATTGGCCCTAAAACACCAACTATT
Source organism: Thuja plicata (assembly GCA_018584345.1). NCBI lineage: Eukaryota > Viridiplantae > Streptophyta > Pinopsida > Cupressales > Cupressaceae > Thuja > Thuja plicata. The sequence goes on from MU224737.1 coordinate 4,578,159, forward strand.
TTGGATAAATAAACACCACCTAAAACAAAGCCTTATAGTTTGGTGGATCAATTACAAAAGACTCCAGCCCAAATATCAATTTTGGAGTTGTTGAAATTATCTCCTAATTACAAGGAGATCTTGGAAAAATCCTTGGTTGAGACCACCATTCCCATAAACTTGGAAGAAGAAAAATTTCAGAACATGGTAGGACATGTCATAGCCCCTCATTGTCTTTCATTTTCCAAACAAGATGATATGTCTATCACACATCCTCAAAACTTACCCTTGCATATAGAGGTATTAATTCAAAGACATAGGGTCAAGAGAGTTCTCATAGATGGGGGACCTGTTCTTAATATTTTCACTTTAAACCTTGTCAAGTCATTAGGGTTGACTGAATCATCCACCGATCCTAAAATGAAAATCACCATTAAGGCTTATGATGAGGAGGAAAGATCTTCAAAGGGTATGATTATTCTACCAATTCAAGTAGGACCCATAAAAAAGGATACCATATGTCAGGTCCTTGATATGAAATTGACTTACAATATCCTACTAGGAAGGCCATGGATACATGAAATGCAAGAGGTACCTTCTACATATCACCAATGCATGAAGTTTCCACACATGGGGGAGGAGATCACGATTGGAGGAGATTCAAATCCTTTCCAATATTGTAATTCTTTAAACCCACGTCATGAATTGTACATTCCTCAAAATAGGGAAGGAATTATCCCTAATATTACCATGAAGGAAGCCAAAGAGGAAAGTTCACAACCAACATAAAATGTTACACCAACTTCTATCCCTACTCAAACTAACTCAGCTACATCAACTAAGGGAAAAGAAAAGATGAGTTATGAGGGTTCAAATTGAAATGATAATTCAGTTAAGACTTCAACATTGAGAATGGAAACTTTGATACCCACTAAGGAAGAAAGAGAAGAAGCTAAGAAAGACCATTATCAAAAGATGAATGACATGATGAACCGATTTGAGAAACAATGTAAAATTCACTCAAAAGGGGTAGGGGAATATTCTGTTTCCCTCTTTGATTTACCTACATCTCCAAGGACACAAGGGAATCCATCCAAAGATCATCAACCCCACAAACATAATTCTCATTTTGTGAGAGAATGTTACAAACAAGAAATGGAAAAAGAGGATAATGAAGTATAATAATGGCTTTATAAAGAGGAGGATACTTTAGCTAATTTCATGGAAAGGGTGCAACATAACAACATCCAAACTGATCAATATGGAAAAGGATTTGATATCATGAAGAAAATGGCATATAAGGTAAGAGGACCCTTAGGAGTTTGACATAGAGGGTTTTTAGAACCTATTGACCCAGTTTGGAGAGCCAAAGAAGAGAAAGTCGGCATAGGTTTTCAACATAAGGGAGAAAGTTCAAGTCCCATGCATGATTTTGTTCACATATTCACATGGTAGGTTTCAAAAGTGAAGATGATTCTAGGGATTCTAAGTGGGATTCCTTTTTCAAAGAATCTTTTCATGACATAGAGGTTTATACCATTCACACTTATGCAACTACTCTTAAAATTGAAACTCAAGAACATGTGACTCAAGGTTTCACTTCTACTCAAATATCAAGTGAACCTCAACCACCTAATGTAGAACAAGAACCTCTTTTCACTCAATGGGTAGGTGAACCTTGGGTACCTTCATGGGTTGGAGATTCTAACCTAGTGTTTAATCTACATTCTTTCTTTCCCATGGAACTCTCAGAGGACTCTAGTGAAGAGAATTTTGATCCTTCTTCCATGGAACATCTTAAAGAAGAACATGTCATAGAACTTGATGATAAAATATATGAACCCTCCAATGAATTAATATCCTTAAGTCCTTCAAATGATAACCCATCCAATGAGTCCTTGTCCTTGATGCATCCCAAACTTATTGATTGGGATCTTTATGAGCCAAATGACTTACTACACTTCCAAAATGACAATGCAATGGCCTTATGCCTCAATGCGGTTGAACCAAATTATTCCATCAATGAATTCACTCTGGACATGATGATAGGGGCAGGTGTTCAACCTCTTAATCCAAAAAATGAAAAGGAAATATACAAAATAATGAGAAGGTCTAGTAGTGAAAACCACCATGTGGCAGTGCTAGACCCAAAAAAAGTAAAAATAAAGGATGTTTCTGAAGGTGAAAATGCAACTGTGGCACCTAAGGAAGAGAGGTTGGACACCTTACTAGAACATGACGATGAAAGATCACCTATACTTATTGAACCTATAGAAAAGGTTAACATTGGTACCGAAGTGGATCCTAAATTTATTCGCTTGGCAACATCTTTGAGTCCCTTGGAGAGGAAAGAGTTCATCAAATTCTTTCAAGAAAAACAAATAAAATTTGCATGGTCATATGTCAACATTCTCAGATAGGATCCAAGCTTCATAATGCATCATTTGAATGTGAAACCCAGAGTTAAACCCATCAAGCAAAATTTGAGAAAAATGCATCCACATGTAGCCCTTTTAGTCAAAGCAGAGTTGGAAAAATTACTCAAGGTGGCATTTATAAGAGTAATTGCCTATGCCGAATAGATCTCTAATATTGTACCAATTACCAAGCATGATAAATCCATAAGGGTTTTCTTGGATTTCAGAGATTTAAACCTTGCTTTCCCAAAAGATGACTTTCCATTACCTAGCATTGATGCTATTGTGGATCTAACTGTGAGTCATTCTATGTTTTCACTTATGGATGGATTTAGTGGGTATAATAAAATTTGCATTGCACTTGAGGATCAAGAGAAAATATCCTTTTGATTCCCACGGGGTACTTTTTGTTAGAACATAATGCCCTTCGGTCTTAAAAATGTCGGATCCACTTATCAAAGAGAAATGACTACCATTTTTCATGACATGATGCACACCTTTCTAGAAGATTATGTGGATGAAATTATAGCTAAGTCACATGAAAGAAAAGATCATTTACCCATAATTGAAAATATTTTTACAAGGCTAGAACAATTCAATGTGAGACTCAACCCAAAGAAGTGTGCTTTTGGGGTACAATCTAGAAAACTCCTAGGGTACATTATTTCTGCAAAAGGCATTGAAGTAGATCCTAAAAAAGTACAAGCAATGTATAGTCAGAAAATGGAAGCACTTCCATAGAAGACTGGTTTAGCCTTCTGAGTGAGTGGTTTGGGGTCATGACAAGCACCTCTGAATGGGTTCCTAATCTTGACATGGCTTCCCCCCTGACCTGCCTTTCTAACCTCCATTTTCTGACCTAATTTCTGCATTCTAGGTTGCAGACCTATGTTTTTGGGATCCAGGGACAGGGTCAACCTCCTAGGGTAGGTTCAACCTTGACCCTGCCCTAGGAAAGGGTTAACCTTGACCCTTTCCTAGGATAGGGCTGACCTTGACCCTGTCCCAGGGTCCAAATCCCTATAACTTTTGGTTTTCGGGATGTCGGTCTTCACAAAAAGTTTTCTCCCACTTCCAGGTCGGCTATTTCGGGTTCTGAATTGGTTGATTCCTAAATTATATTTAATATAGGTCCTCTCCTAGGGGTAAAGGCTTAAATGGTGATTTAATTATCCTATGTAGGCCTCCTTAGAAGATTGTGCCCTAATTCCATATAAAAGGGAGCCTTCTCCCCTCATTTTCTCTAAGCATCATTACGTAATTGAGAAGGATTTTCAAGTGCAATTCAAGTAAGCTAAGGAGAAAGATTTCAAGAAAGCATCCATCCATTCTCAAGAATTCAAGCATCCATTTGCATAAAGGAGATCCTTTGGAGGCCATTGAAGGATTCAAGCCAAAAAGTGCCCTTTTGGTGATCTCTCCATCCATCTTCTTCCAAAGCCCTTGTCAAGTTCAAGAATCCATTCAAGACTTGGTGTCAGAGATCTAAAAGCAAGAGATTGAAGACATATTTCCATTCTACATTCCATGTTTTGAAGCATACTTGTGGATCCACGGATTCGAATCCGCCACAAGGACATTACAAGCAAGGTGAATTTTATATGTTTACTTTGTTTATCTCTACAATTTCAATTATATTATAAGGTTAATTCCAAAACCAGGGTTTGACCAAGGCAAACCCCTTCCCCCCAACAAACAAACATTTTTCTTGTAGGTACAGGTTTGGGACTGTAAATCTGAGGCTAGATCTGGATAACCTTTTCGGATTTCTTTCAGACTGTTTGAATAGGGACACTTTCAGAGTTGAGCAGATTGAGTAGGCAAAAGTGGTATAGGGTCGACCTTTTTCATAAGACAACATCGGAACAAAAAAATATATCTGGGTTTTTTCCGTCTCTCTGTTCCGGTTTGCTATCAACTATCAACATCTCCATAAATAGTTTATAGATCTCAAAAAATAGCAATCTTTAATCTGCCACTTTGGAAGGTTGGTACTTTCTCTATTCTTTTCAATTACTGTCATTAATCATATTAATCAATCAATTTACAAAATTTAAGATCCCCTTTCTTGGTCTCTTTCCAAATATTGGATTCATTTGTGTATTAACCCTTTGGGGTTGATCAAAATTGGATCTCCTATTTGTGTATTTGAGGGTGAAGGAAAGGAGCATCTTATCTTCCCTTAATCACAATTCTCTCCTTTACATTTTGGTAACATAACATACAAAACAAAACAAAAACATCATCACATCAACCTCATCATCATCTCTCTATTTTTTATGTTACAAGCAATAATGGATATGGAAATTCCAAAGAATATTAGTCAAATGAGGTCACTTCAAGGGAGACTTCAATGTATAAGGAGGTTCATTTCTCAATTGGCGGAAAAATGTCATTTTTTCACAAGGTTGCTACACAAGGATACCATCTTTACATGGGATGAGGAATGTAATAAATCCTTTACATTGTTGAAAACATACTTGATGAATCCACCCATCTTGATGTCACCTATTCAAGGCAAACCTTTATTACTCTATATTTCAGCCACGGAAAAATCTTTAGGAGTTTTATTGGCACAAGAGGATAATGAAGGAAAAGAAAGGGCTATCTACTACTTGAGTAGAACTTTGATAAAATATGAATTAAACTATAGCTTCATGGAAAGGGATTGCCTAGCAGTGGTATTTTCCTCTCAAAAGTTAAGACATTATATGTTGATGCATAAGGTAAAACTCAACCAAACATTAACCCATGGTTAATTCACTCTACCCCCTACCCTTGGGAATCTGCTATAAATACAAGCCATTTTCTATGTATTTAATATCCTAGAAATTCAAGTGCAAAGCATCCTTATTATAGGAAACTTGAGAGAATTTGTGAGCATAGTGAGCATTTGCCTAGCATTTTTGAGCATTTTTGAGAAGCATTTGTTGATTTGAGAGCATGAATCATGAGCATTTGAGTTGAAAACACACACATCTTTGAGAATTTGAGCTAGATTAAGCATTTCATATCAATTTTTATCATTCTAGGATTTTCCTTGTGAGAGATTAAGGTTGAGAGCTCTCTTAACAAAGCTTAGATAGGGAACAATGAGATGTCATGGATTTGATTGCAATTCTTAGATTAAAATTGTATTTTCTTTCCATAGAATTGTTGTTATTGATCCTAATTTCATGAAGGTGTAATTTCTCACACACAAATGGCACCCAAATTACACTCATAGCCAAAATTTAATGCCTCTATAGGTGAAACTCATAGCCAAAATTGATCCATTGAAATATTTACTTAGCAAAATAGCCCTACTTGGAAGGATTGCAAAGTGGGTGATGGTACTTAGTGAATTCAACATTGAGTATGTTGATAGGAAAGCAATAAAAGGTCAAGTTATTGTAGATCAATTGGCTAACTATCCTCAAGAACCCACACATCCAATTCAAGTGGAGCTTCCGAATTCTGATATTGTTAATGTGGAAGCTAAAACATGGACTTTATACTTTGATGGATCTTACACCCAAAATGGTAGCGGAGTAGGCATTCTTTTTATTACTCCTCAAGGTTACACAATTCCAAAATCTTACAAGTTATTGTTCTCTTGCACAAACAACATTACAGAGTATGAAGCTTTGGTCATAGGTATCAAGATGGCCTTAGAATGGAATGTCACAGAATTACAAGTCTATGGGAACTCTCAATTAGTTATCAATCAAGTCAATAATGAATATGCTACCAAGGATGAAAAATTTATGCCTTACAAGAAATTGGTGGATGATTGGAAAAAAGTACTTTTCTTTGATTAGTTTTGAACAAATCCCACATGACAAGAATAGAGTAGTAGATGCAATGGTTACCTTGTCATCTTTACTTCAAATGCCTGATCAAAATGAAAGGTATGAGTTCTTGGTGGAAGAATTGATTAAACCAACATTTGACCTACCTGATACCCAAATTATTTCCCTTTTAAATGGACATGACTCACCATGGTATGGACCTATTTATGCCTACCTAAAAGATCAAACCTTACCTATAGACCAAACCCGGGCCCAAAAGAAAAATTTCATAAGACAAGTGGCTCGTTATACCATCCTTTCTGACACATTGTATTGTAAGGGTCTTGATAGAACGCTCCTTAGATGTCTAGAGGAAGATGAATCAAAATTAGCTTTAAAATATGTCCATGAGAGGATTTGTGGGTAACATTTGAGTGGTTTAAACCTAGCTAAGAAAATCCTATGCATGGGGTACTTTTGGAAAACCTTAGAAAGAGATGCTTGTCAGTTTGTCAAAATTTGTGCAAAATGTCAATACCATGGAGACATGATCCATGCACCAGCACAAGAGTTACACCCATTGTCACACCATGGCCATTCTACCAATGGGGTTTTGATTTTATTGGTATGATTTATCCACCTTTTTCAAATGGACACAAGTACATTCTCACTACAATAGAGTAATTCACTAAAAGGGTTGAGGTCATCCCTTTAACAACTGCAACAAGGAAGCAAATTTCCATGTTCATCCTTAATCATATCATTTGAAGATATGGCATTCCTCACGCCATTATTATGGATAATGGAAAATAGTTTTAAAATGAGGATGTAGATGGACTTTGTGACACATTCCATATTACTCATCACTCTTCATCCATTTACTATCCTCAAGGTAATGGACAAGCAGAAGCTACCAACAAAAATATCCTCAAAATTCTAAAAAGATCGGTTGGTAAATCAGGAAGAGATTGGCACCTTCAAATCAATTTGGCATTATGGGCCTATCGAACTAGCATTCATACCCCACTAACAGCTACACCTTTTTCATTAGTTTATGGGGATGAAGTTGTTCTACCTTTATAAGTTTAAATACCATCCTTAAGAGTGTCATTACATGGATTGATTACAGATAAAGATTATAGAGTGGCCCAACTTCAACAATTGGAGATGTTGGAGGAACACCAAACTCAAGCTTATGATCATTTGAAAGTATATCAAAATTGAATTTCAAGGAACTATAACAAGCATATTAAACCAAGGACCTTTCAAGTGGGAGATCTAGTGTTGAGAGAAAATCCAAAAAATCAGGTTGAGAGAGAAAATAAAGGAAAGTGGGAAGCAAATTGGCTTGGTCCTTTTGTCATTTTTTCTTCTTTTGGAACGGGGACCTGCAAGTTAGCCGATTGTGATGGTGATGTATTACAAGAACCTATCAATAACATTCATCTTAAGAGGTTTCACACCTAATTAGACGAAAGAGTATCAGAGGAAAGAGTATAAGTTGAGATTATCAGATGAGTTAGCATCACCTTTGTACATGAGATAAAGTCAAAAACAAAAAAAAAAGGAGAAAAGATATAAAATACAAAAAAATCAGAAAGATCAAAATGCCAAAAATATTGGAAAAGTAGAAAATCAGAAACAGGAGAAAATTGAGCATGAAGAAATAAAAAACATTTGGAAAATCAAAAAAATGTTGTCTTGGTGAAAACCTAGCAAATAGGCGCCTTGATGATAAAAAAAAATTGAAAAAATTGAAAAAGAGAAAAAGTGCCTTGGTGAAAACCTAGCAATAGGCGCCTTGGTAGCAAAAAAAGAAAAACAAAAGAGAAAAAGAGCAGTAATACCAAGAGGTGTAAACCTAGAAACAAGTTCCTTTTGTCCCTTAGGTCTTCCTAGTTGCATTTGTACATATTTCCTTTCATCATCTCATTTTTCCATATCCTCATTGCATCCGTCATTTGTACATAAGTCATAATAAAGTCTCAAAGCTGCATTGTTGCATTCTAGATTTAATTTTGCCCTAAGTTTCACATTGATCACATTTATCACTTGGGGGGGGGGCAAACATCATGAATTTTGAAACTAAACAGATTCAAGAGTGATAAATTTTGGTTACACATCAGAAGCAGATTTTTAGATTCAGAGGAGAGATATTTTAGAACCTTTGATGGATATCATTGTTCTATCCTAAATAGTTTGATCCTACACCATGATCCTTGAGTTTCATTGACTTATTTTATTAGGATTAAAAATTGACAAAACCTTAAAAAGATCAGTATGTTTGGAATTATTTTTGAAAATCTTGATACATTTCAAAACACTTGGAATTTTTGATGAATTTTTCATTGATTTTTTTTTAGTCATGTTATTTTTAGCTAATTGATGATGTTTCAACTAGATTGGCGATGATGGAGACATGATGTTTTCTTAGCTTCTGAGTGACTGTTTTGAGGGAGATCCTTTAACTTGTGTGAATTCATCTAAGGACATGGTCTTCAAAGAACCATCGAGGACATTCATATAGGAAGGAGGGTTAGCCTTTGTTTGTTCACACAAAAGGATACCTTGGCTATTTAGATCTTCAATATCTTAATACCAAACTCCACTTGCAAACTGAATCTGATTAAACCGGTATTCATACTCCCATAGTTGGTTATTCAACTAGTGAGGGTTGTTCAACTAGTGAGGGTTGTACTTGGTTCATAGAAGGTTACCAAATGAGATGAAAGTCATATTCATATTCTTATGGTCACAGTGGCACCAGTAAGGATTATATCTACTCCTAGTTCCACAACGCTCAATGATGAAAATATATCTCTATTTGTATTTCTTTCACAAACATCAAGGACAATTAGTTGCATTGCATTTTCATGTTAGATTAATTGCATTTGCATGTTAGCTTAATGGCCTTTACTGTTAGCAAATTTCCAAGTTCAAGGGGGTTCATCATTAAAATGGGTTATACATCAATTCAATGATTTCAAATCATCAATATGAGATTATCTTTTTCATTCATTGCATTAATCATTATTCATTATATATTCATAGAAAAGATAAAAGAAAGGAAAAGAAACATTAAGCATTAGTGATTTATCTTTCACCAGTTAAGCTTTGCATTTCATACCTTAAGTTGCATACATCAAATTCCAAAAAGATAGTTGCATTCATTTTTACCATTGCACTAAGTATTTCATCCATATCATTGTATTGCATAATCCACACATCATGATAAAATTAGAAAATCATATAGAATTAAGTTGAATTAACATCCTTTACATCCATCTATCTATGTCCTACTCTAAGACATTGCATCCATAGAATAATAGAAGTAAATGAATCATACAATCATATAGATATGCATAAAATAAATCTCATAACCACATCATCAAAGGGGAATCAATGGAAGATCATCATAAATAAATGTCCATAATCACATGTCTATAGAAAATCTGTATATCAAAGATACATCAATACAGGATCCATATATCAAAGTCCTGATAAAAAATACATGATACATCAATCCAATATCTAGATCTCATAGATCCCAATCAGTCTCATGACCCAACAGGGGCACCTAATCCATCTCCAGCGATACCTATACCCAAACCTCCTACTCCATCAGAATCTTTGTCACCTAATCTATCCTCTATGGAAGGTGGTGCCTAGCTAGTGCTCACACTGGTAGGTAATTGAGCTAAAGTCGCTAAGAACTGTTGCAGCATAGTCGTAACCTAATCCAAGTGTCCAATCACTGTCATCATCCTTGCCTATAATCCTCTCACATCCTAAACTAAGCTATCCAAAATGGGAGGAACTGGAGGTGCCTGAGATGCTTGAGGGGCCTGAGATGCCTATGGCACTAATGGAACCTATGGTATTAGCGGTGTCGTACTACTCTGTGGATCTACCTAAGGAGCCTGTCTCTATGGAGAGGGAGGTCTCTATGGAACCTATCTTGCTACTTGGACTCATCTATGTCTCTGCCTATCCCACTCTATACCAACTCTGCCAGGAGCCTATCTCTTGGGAGGTACCTGTGCCTGCACTCGCCTCTGTCTAGGCTGACCAAATCCCCCACCTTAGCCCCTAACATGACCACCCCACATCCAAGGTCCCACATCTCTCTGTACCCTAGGTACTCTCTGGACCCTCTGTCTCTGAGGTCTCTTTCCATCTCCATCACCATCATCATCATCCCCACCATCATCATCCAATAGATCATCAACATTTGGGATAGGTTCAACTGGATCTATAAATCTAACAAAGTGATGTCATAAGAACGACTCTTGATACTTAGCAGACATCCTTGCATTAGCTACATGTGTCATCAGATCTCATCTCACAAATCCAAGATGATCAATCTATGCATAGGCATACTGATAGTCAACCTGAGCTCCCCACATGGATCACTCTGCCTGTACCCTGGCATAAAGTGTCATGCCCTGCGACATATCCTGTACTCGGTCATACTAACAGAGCACTCTCCCAAAGAAAAATCTCTCTATACATAGTGGTGATTGACCAATCATCCACCGAGGGGAAAACATATAAGGCAACTTTTCATCATCCTCTCGCCACCTCTCGCAGCTCAAATATGGTCTCCAGATGACCTGATTAATGTCATCAATAGTACGACGCCAAAACTCAACCTTGCCCAGACGATGTTGGAAAAGCATACCATCATAGAGAAAAACATATGGATATCCTTAGGCCCACACTCGTGCTGAGACTGGTCTGGTGATAGGGATATGCTCCCAAGTCTATAGCTGTAAAAGAACTACTCCTACTGAAATAGATGCGCTGTGCCTATATACAATCTCATGAAGATCATGATAAAGCTGGGCTAACACACATGAACCCCAGTTGAATCTCTGAGGATGTGCAATCATGTCCTCCAATATACGGCCCCATCTGACTGCAAAACCATGACCTATCCTATCAGGAAGCAACAATCCTCCGATGACTGCTCCTAATAATGCTGGTAAGGTAGGGAATGATGTAAATTGTGCCCAAGTAATGCAATCATTCTCAATGGTGTTGTCTCCAAACACTCATCTACATACGCTACCATCATCAACTGAATCATAGTATACTCACTCTCCACATGTCAGGATCCTTAATAATCTGTATAGATCCTCTGGCATGATAGTCATCTCATCGAGGGGTAGATAGAAAGTGTTATGGTCAGAGTGCCATCCCTCTACCATAGCTATTAATAGACCTCGGTTCAACTGAAACTGAGGGAGATCAAGCGGGAAAATGAGACCAGATGTCTCGATAGTATGTCTCTCAGGAGGAGTAAGCTCATCAACCAAATCAAAGATCCAAGACACTACACCCCTTACTCGTAACTTCTGGTAATGTTCCTACATTTTGACACAAAGTGAATTATATTAGTTTTTCTATTGGTGGATCATTCTAAGTCAATCAAACACATTAAATCTATCTTGCTCTATTTTGAGCACATCAACCTATTGTTCCTAACCTCTAGATCTTGAGAAGGGATCAATTTGGCATCATTTTTTAATTAATCTGATTGACGTATCAAACATTCATCGATATGATTTTTCTAATATCCTAAAAACAAAGTGACATCATGGAAGTACATTTTCTCACTTGGAATTCAATCACATCTTTTCAAACGTTCAATCAAAGGCAAGTTAATTATATCTATTTTTAGTTTTGCCCATATTTCCTTGTAGGCGGCACTTGGCTAAGTGTATGCGGTTTTTTTTAGCCCCACACTATTAAAAGTCTTATACATGAAACTTTAATCATCGGAGGCAGTGCTTTACAAAGCACGCGGCCTTTTAAAGTCCTAGGCGGCTTTCAAATTGTCCTAGGCGGCCTTGAAATGTTAGGGTTTCATAGGCGGTACAAAATTCATTGGGTTGCAATTTTACCCTGGGTCCTAGGCAGTTCTAGATTGCTCCAATGCGGCTTTAAAATGCATGGAGGTGACTTTTCACTACCCTAGGCGACTCTTAAAGTTTCCTATGTGGCGTTTTGCAAAGAATTATCTAGAAAGCATTAAAAAAGTACAATAAATGCTAATAAATGAGTAATAAATGCACTAGGAAGGTTGAAATCACTCACTGGAGGTCCATAGTTGGGAGGTCTCTGATAACGGCGTGCTCTCTCAAATTAATGCTCTCAAATGGGGACTATTATCGCTATCAATTGTCATAGGATCAAAGAAAAAATCTCAATAGTAAAAGTGAAAATGAATAGTAAATCTGGGTTTTTCAACCTATTTAAGCTATTTTACCCTAATTTTGAAGGTTTTTGACCCAGTTGGACTACATTACATATTTCTACACACTAGGGCAATTTCTGACACCCTTTTTAAGATCGTTGTTTATCAGAAATGAAATCATCTTGGATCTATTCATCATCAGTTTCATCAAAATTTTGGCATTTAGAACATCAAAATGTTTTCATATATGAGGGGGCATCATATCCATATCAAATCATCAAACTGGGATTTTGCATCACATTTTACATCAAATCTGGGGCATTAAAAATTCAAACTTTATCAGTGAAAATTCAAACTTTATAAGTGGGGCATTCTTCAGCAAGTTCTACATTAGGGTTTCACATCAAGTTCTACATTAGGGTTTCACATCAAGTTCTACATTAGGGTTTCACATCAAATTCTGCATCAGGGTTTCACATCAGGTTTTGCATCAAGTTCTGCATCTGGTTTCGCATCAGGTTTTTCATCACATCATCATATCAGGTTTTGCATCAACAATCAGTATCAAATCAATTATCAGGACGTCAAGTTTTCTTTGAATCAATGCGCTTCGTACATCAATTCAAAGAGGGGCATTTGTAGACACCTAAAATTGACCAGGTGTCTCTTAATCATCAAAATTTGCAAATCTCAGCCAATTGCCCTAAATCTCATCAAAATGCATTAAAATAGATTAAAATCAAATTAAATGGACATTTATCAAGCAAATTGGACAAAATCAATTAAAATCAAAGGATTAAATAATAATGAAATCAAATAATCAAATTTAAGCCTAAAAGAGATCAATCAAATTATATAATTGATTTTAATCAATTAATTATATAGTTTTTAAATCAAAAATTAAATCCAAACCATTCACCCTTACATGGCTAAATTAATTAAATGATTGAATTAAATAATTATTAATTTCTTTCAACTCAAATTGATCAACCAATGAGAGTTGAGGATCTTGTCTTCTTGTCCCACCCTTTGAGGACAACTATTTAAATGGTCCCCCATTTGAAACCATTTGAGGGATCAAACTCAACCAAACATTAACCCATGGTTAATTCACTCTACCCCCTACCCTTGGGAATTTTCTATAAATACAAGCCATTTTATATGTATTTCATATCCTAGAAATTCAAGTGCAAAGCATCCTTATTATAGGCAATTTCAGAGCATTTGAGAGCATAGTGAGCATTTGCATAGCATTATTGAGCATTTTTGAGAAGCATTTGTTGATTTGAGAGCATGAATCATGAGTATTTGAGTTGAAAACACACACATCTTTGAGCATTTGAGATAGATTAAGAATTTCATATCAATTTTTCTCATTCTGGGATTGTCCTTGAGAGAGATCAGGGTTGAGAGTTCTCTTAACAAAGATTAGATAGTGAACCATGAGATGTCATGGATTTAATTGCAATTCTTAGATTAAAATTGTATTTTCTTTCCATATAATTGTTGTTATTGATCCTAATTTCATGAAGGTGTAATTTATCACACACAGAAACATAAACAACTCTACCGATTATTTTTCCACTACGAGATGTCCCAAAACAAAGACAAATTAAGGGAAATACCACATAAACATACAAAGAACACATAAGGGATCTACCTACTATGGGGTCAGTATGATCATAGGATAATATGTATATATAGATATGATATTATTGAAAATGAATTGACATCATTCTCCAAAGAAAGTAGAACTACAATCAAAATGGAGGAAAGTAAACTCAAGAGTTACAAAGAAGAGTCTTTTTGGACCACAACATGGAGACCAAAAAGAATCAGTGCTACCATGTCGCAAATCCAAGCGGACTACACAAGGAAAACATTTATGAACAATAGCACAAGTACAATATAGCATGAAAACAACATATAGAAGAGTAAAGATACATATAGAGGAATTGTACAATAGGTTTGATTCCTTTATCACCTTGCACCTACAAAGTAACAAGGGTCGTATAAAAGAGTCTAACAAAAATTTAGCAAATATATTACGGGAGAAGCACAATACAACATGCAAACACAAAAATGGCTACCATGAAGATTAATCTAATCAGGCACATTGCCTACTCTCCCTATCTTGGTTTATATCATTTAGGGAAGGTGGGAAACTCTTAAGAGGGACTATATCCAATACAGTAGGAATAATAGCCAGTTCCAAACAAGGATCCTCTTGAGAATCGTGTTTCTTGATACTAGGTGTAATTATCAATTGAGTTGAAAGCATATGAGGTAAATCAGTATCAAGATCAATTGTCTCATATTCATCACTAATATCAATAGGATCATCAAGAGTATCTTCCTCATAAAGATTAATTAAAATAGGATCTAAGATGCAAATAGGATCATCATACTCATTCATCTTAACATCATTATGAACATTAACTTCCTCCAACACATCAGACATAGGTTGGTAAAAAGAAGGTAAAAATTTGAAATAACAAAAGTATGAACTATTGCATTAGCTCTAGGCTTCTTACGACATTCATTAGCAGATTTGTTACATTTTTCTTTGTTTGACACATGTTGAGAACTAGGAGGAATAACAACTAGTTCCTTCATAGGTTCTATAGGAGGATTGGTAGAATTTGTAGTAGGCTAAGAAGCAACACTGGGAGGTTGAGTAATAGAGTTAGCTGTAATTGATAAAGGTGGTATGGAATGAGTAGGAAAAAGACCACAGTTAAGATCTATACGAGGCATGCTTAACTCGACAATCTTGCAATGTTTATAGGCTTGATATTAATGAAAAAGGTTATCATAACGAGGAGGACATGAATTAGGTAATGAAGGCCAAAATAAATCAAGAGTAGCACAATCTCTAGGCTTAGAAGGTTGATACAAACTATGATTAATCATTTTAACTTCTCCATTATGAATTAACTTAAGACATTTATGAATAGGAGAAGCAATAGCATGCATAGCAGTTATCCAAGGAAAACCAAATTTGACTTGAAATTGATTAGATGTAGGAACAAAAATGAAGGTAGTATCTATGATTTTACCACAAAGTTCAATAGGAAAGTTAATAGAACCAAGTGTAGGATAGAGAAAGCCATTACAAGTTTGAATCCATGCATCAGATGGATCATAACAATCATGTTATAGGTTTTTCATAAAAAGGTTTTCCTCAGTAATGACATTTATTAAAGATGTGGGATAAACAAGATAACCACGCATAGGTATCTTAGCAATCATAGAATAAATATAAAGGGGACCATCGGGAGCCATAATAGTTTCAAAATCATCAAAGGTAATTTAGAGTTCCCTAGGTTATTTATCCTTAGTTTGTTTCTGAGGTTTAGGTGGAACTTGAAGTTGAAGTGAAGGCAAAGGATCTTGAACAGTAGGTTGAGGTGAAACAGTGCAGTCCACATTATTAACAATGTGATTAAGATCATCCATCTTTGAATTGTAAAAAATATCCATGGAAGATGGTTGAGTGATGGTATTATTATCATGTGTAGGTAAAGGATTCATATATATTTGAAGGTTTTTATTGGGAGGAGAGACATATTTGTTCCCATTACCATCAAAATTATCAATAGATAAAGCATTAGAATCGATTAAGTCTTGAACTTTATTCTTTAGAGAATAACATTTTTTAGTATAATGGCCATTCTGGAAATGGTATTGGCAAAAGGATTTAGAATCAAAGGATTTTGATGCTATCGTGGTAGGGAGAAGAGGTCAAATAGGAGGCGAGGTAATCATATTATCACTTAACAACCTACTCATAATAGAATGTAAAGATTCAGAGAGAGGAGTAAACGTACGATTCATACGGAAAGTAGTGGATGTAGAAGTGTCATTGTTGGATGCAACAACAACTTGATCAGCAACCACATTCGTCTACTTATTGATCTTGACATAGTTGTTAGGTTTCTAAAACTTATTAGGATTAGGAGCAGTGTCACTCTTACAACTAGAATAGGAGCCATTGTAGTGTTTCTCTCAAATTGACCCACTTGTAATTTATAATGATGAAGTGCTACAGAAAGTTGTTTTAAATAGGTAAATCCAACAAGAAGAATCTTATCTCTAACATCATTTTGTAAATTTGAAATAAACATATGCTGAATATCAATATCAGGAACATGATAAGAAATTTGAGCATACCAATGCTTAAATCTACCAATAAAATCAGTTAATTTTTCTTTAATGTTTTGTTTAAAATACATTAAATTAGATAAGGACACTTGCGGACCAATGTTATTTTGAAATCGTTGAATGAAGGTATTAGCAAGTTTAGGAAAAGAATCAATAGAATAAGGAGGTAAAGAACAATACCATTGCAAGGCCTTGTCACGAAAAGCCTTAAAAAACAACTTAGCTAAAATCCTATGGTCATGAGCATAATCACTACAAAGGATTTGAAATGTTTTAACATGAGTAAAAGGATCACCTTTACCATTGTAATTTTCAAGATGAGGCATATCGACTTGCTGAGGGATAGTAGTAGGAATAATGTCTAAGGATAAAGGACTACCCATGTCACATGTAGGAATGCTAAACTTGGATTGGGTTAAGGATGAAAGTTGTTGATGTAAAGATGACACTGTTTGAGCCAAACTAATAATTATGGAATCATCAGAAGAAATAGGTGGCATAGAAATATTAGGAACACTAGGAAAAGTGTAGGAAGTGACAGGAATGGAAGACACAACTGGTGGAACACTTGGAACCACAGTTGGAAGGGGACTGGAATAAGTAAAAGGGAAACTATGATATGAAGGTTGTGAGGTAGGTAGAGATACCGGTGGAACACTCATAGGAATAGATTAAATTGGGAGAGATGTAGTCATCAAAGGAGGAGTGTAAGTAGGAATACTAGGTAAAGGAACAAAAGAAGGTCCCTCACTAGTGACAAGAGGAGTGAATCCTAGATATTGAGCCTCTTGAGCTAAAGGTTTAACATTCAAATGCACAATATGAGTGATACCACGCAAGAGATTAATACCTTGATCACTATCAAGAAGGACTTTATTAAGAGCCTCTATAGCTTGGATGGAATCTTGATTATGGTTTTCTTGAATAAGCCAATTTCCCATTTTATCAAGTTCTATTGAAAGTTTTTTCACTTGTTCAGGAAGAACTCTTAAAGAATCATCCTCATCATGAGATGAGTGAGAAGAGTTATGCTCCATAGAAGGATTGGAATCATGAGTGGTAAAATTTTCATCTGGGATCCTAAGGAAAGGAGAGGAAGACTTAGGATCAAAGGAACCCATAAGTCTACGGTTTCTTCTAACCGGGACACTATAAGTAGGACTAGAAGTGGTAAAGCTCACACACCAATGCAATGCAAATGAACTAATTTAGGAAACACAGGATTTTGATTTTTAATTTTTGAAATTCAAATGCAAGAACATAAAAGAAAGCTAATCTAATATGTATGAAAGATCTAACATAAAAATGTAAATCTAACACCAAAAAAGAAAGAGTTGTCTATCGCGGGTTGACCAAAATATAACATATAAAATGGTACATTTAAAAATGTAGGGTGTAGGAAATAGATGTTCCCCTCTTATCCTTAGATATACTAAGGAAGGATCCAAATTGATTAACCCCAAAGGAAGGATCAATGCATAAATGAATCAATCATTTGGAAATAAGAGTAAAGAGGAAGATCTTAAATTCTATTTTTTTATAGAAAAGAATGTGTGCTAGGTTTAGATAGATTAAGAACTTTAATTGAAATGGATAGGAGAAAAGTACTAACCTTGAAATGTTACAGATTTGAAGAATGTTGTTTTTGAGGGCCTGCACTGAGTTTCTGGAAAATCTAAGACCTAATCTGGAATAGAAAAATAGAGACAAACAAAACCTAGAAATATTTTTCTGATCTGACATAGTTCTGATTTTGACCCTCAAGTCAATGTCACCATTGACCCAAAATTTCCAATTCCAACCTAGGGCATAATCGACCTAAAAATTCTTCGACAAAAAATTTGTTTTCGGATCCTGATAGTTTTCCAAAAAGGGTATCCAAATCTGCAGTCTGATATACTCTTTTGAACTTGTACCTGGAAGAAAAATGGATTTGTTTATTGGGGAGGAGGGGCTTGCCTTGGTCAAACCCTAGTTTTGGAATTAAGCTCAAAGTATAATTGAAATTGCATAAGTAAAACAAAGTAAAAGAAAAAATTCACCTTGGTTGTAGAATCCCTTGTGGCAAATTCGAATCTATGGATCCACAAGTATGCATGCACCAAATGGATGTAGAATGTAGAATTTTGAATGTAGGATGTCTCAAATCAATTTCTTGTAGATCTTAAACACCAATCTTGAATGGATATTGGAATAGGAAGAGGCTTGGAGGAATGTGGATGAAGAAATCTTCAACAAGAGGGCTCCATAGAGCTTGAATCCTTCAATGGCTACCAATGGATCTTCTTGATGAATTGAGTGCTTAAGAAGTTCTTGAATGCTTGAGAATGGATGAATGCTTCAATGGATAATTTTCTTGCTTAAAATATTTTTTCTTCACCTTTGGATTTCACTTCTTAAGTCTTTGATAGTTGATGATCACGGTTATGGTTAGAGAAAATGAGAGAAGAAAGCTTCCTTATATATGAAACTAGGGCAGAATCTTCTAGAGAGGCCTACATAGGAGAATTAAATTTCAATTAGAACTATACCCTTAGAAGAGGACATATATTAAATATAAGTTAATATTTGTTGCTCCAAAGACTGAAACAGCAGACCCGAAAGCGGGAATTAATTCTTTCCAAAGCCCGACATTCGGAAACCGTAGAAATCTAAAATCTGGACCTTAGGTCAAAAAAAGGTCAATTTTGACCTAGGTCAAGGTCAAGGTTGACCATGAACTAGGTCAAGGTCAAGGTCAAACTTGACCTAGAAAGGTCAACTTTGACCCTAAGGTCATAAATCCCAATTTGCAGTTTTGGGTGTTAGAAACAGGTTGGAAAAAGTGGGAAATAGGGCAGAACAGGGGAAAAAGATAGATCCAAGTCAGAGACCCACTCAAGGCACTTGACATGACCCCAAACCACTTACTCAAAAGGATAAATCAGTATATAATGGAAGTGCTTCCATTTTTTGACTATATAATTGGAACGCTTGTTCGCATTGTTCTGTCCATATAAATATTATGTCCTTGTGTAGTAGATGTTGGAATGGATGGCAGTTGTCTACCAACTGGGATATGAAGTTTTAATAGATTAGATCTTTCCCTTGTAAACCCCTTAGTTTCCTTAGGTTCGTTAGTAGTGGCATGTCCAGTATAGCTTCAAATTTCTCTGGGTCTACCTCTATGCCTCGGTGTGACATGATGAATCCCAAGAGCTTCCCTGCGGTGACCCCAAATGGACACTTTTTTAAATTTAATCAAACCTTGTATTCTTGCATCTTGTCAAATATGGGTCACAATACCTGTAGATGATATTTTCTAATAATTGACTTGGCAAGTATGTTGTCCACATAGTCCTCCATTGTCTTATGGATGAGATCATGGAAGATGGTTGTCATGGCCCTTTGATATGTTGCTCCCACATTTTTATACCAAATGACATGATGTTCCAATAGTAGGTGCCCCATTCACATGTAAAATCCATATTGTGTTGGTCCTCTAGTGCAATCCTTATCTGATTATATCCTGAAAATCCATCCATGAGTGATAACATCAGATGTCCTACGATGAGATCTACTATCATGTTGATGTTTGGTAACGCAAATTCATCCTTGGGACAAGCTTTGTTTAGATCTCTAAAATCTATGTAGATGCAAATCTATCCACTATTCTTAGTTACTCCACTATTTTTAGTTACTGGCACCAAATTAGATATCCATTCTATGTATGGGATCAGTCTTATGAATTTAGCATCTAGGAGCTTCTTCAATTCTTCTTTGACTAGTAATGCAACATGGGGATGCATCTTTCTCAGCTTCTATTTGATGGGTTTGGCTTTGGGTAACAATGACAGATGATGTAATATAAGCTCTAGGTCTAAGCTTGTCATGTCTGAGTAGGACCATGCAAAATTGACCTTCCTTTCCTTGAAGAAGCTGATGAATTGTTCTCTCTCCTCTGGGGTGATTGATTTTTCTAAGTAGATGTTCTTTGGGTAATTGTCATCACCCAAGTTAACTTCTTCTATTTCTTCTACTAACAATGCTGAATTTTCCTCTGTCAAGGGGAGTTCCTACTTTCCATCTTCTAGCGCCTAAGTGAGATTTTCACTAGAAGATACATCTTGTTTTGTATTTTTATCATTTTTTGTGCCTGTAAGTGTCATTTGGTTTTCACTTATTGATGATTATTTTTATTTTTCAATTATTTTTGATGACTATAAAGAGGATCTTCCTCCCCAAAATATGTTGATCTATCGAGGTTGATAGAGAAACCTACTTTATGGTCTCCTGATGGCATTCACTCTCTAAGTCCCATGAAGACTGCGATAGCCTCATCATTCTCAAAGATATCTATATCAGGATGTCCTTGTTGATCCCAGTCTATCAGTTCTGGGTGTACAAGACATAGGTCCTCATGGTGGGTTGACTCTATGTGGTTGAATGGGACAATGGAGATAGTGACAAGCCTAGATTATGGTGTGGAGAGATTATGGTTGTTGAGAGATTATGGGTGGGCACCTGAACAAAATAGGTTCTTATTCCTGTTGTAATTGCAGGTTGTGGCATGCCATATGTCCTTGGGATCTGAGGCATGGTTTGGAGTCATGGATGGATGTCCACTTGTACTCATGGGATTCAATTTCTCTAGAATGCTCATCAGATGTCTCACTTTCCTCTTTATCAACAAAATAGGTTCTAGGGTTTCTGTTGTAATTGCAGGTTGTGGCATGCCATATGTCCTTGGGATTTGAGGCATGTTTGTGATAGTAAAATCTTCCTCGTATTTGTATTCACCACATCCTTTGTCAGTGAAAATTAGTATCCCTTCCACATCAAATTCAATTCCCAAAGATGTCACGAGAAGAGTGGGAAATTTTTCACTGACAAAGGATGTGGTGAATACAACTACGAGGAAGATTTCACTATCACAAACATGCCTCAGATCCCAAGGACATATGGCATGCCACAACCTGCAAGGGGAGACATAACCTTTCTCAAATGGATCAAATGGGATCTCTTCTATGATGTCTCCCCATCTGACAAAGGTTATGGGTGGGCACCTGAACAAAATAGGTTCTGGGGTTTCTGTTGTAATTGCAGGTTGTGGCATGCCATATGTCCTTGGGATCTAAGGCATGTTTTGGAGTCATGGATGGATGTCCACTTGTACTCATGGGATTTAGTTTCTCTAGAATGCTCATCAGATGTCTCACTTTCCTCTTTATCATAAAAATAGGTTCTGGGGTTTTTGTTGTAATTGCAGGTTGTGGCATGCCATATGTCCTTGGGATCTGAGGCATGTCTCCCCATCTAAATGAGCATTCTAGAGAAACTGAATGCTTGAAGTCAAGAGGCAAGTATCCCTTCCACATCAAATTCAATTCCCAAAGATGTCACAAGAAGAGCAGGAAATTTTTCACTGACAAAGGATGTGGTGAATACAACTATGAGGAAGATTTCACTATCACAAACATGCCTCAGATCCCAAGGACATATGGCATGCCAAAACCTGCAATTACAATAGAAACCCCAGAACCTATTTTGTTGATAAAGAGGAAAGTGAGACATCTGATGAGCATTATAGAGAAACTGAATCCCATGAGTACAAGTGGACATCCATCCATGACTCCAAACCATGCCTCAGATCCCAAGGACATATGGCATGCCACAACCTGCAATTACAATAGAAACCCCAGAACCTATTTTGTTTAGGTGCCCACCCATAACCTTTGTCAGGATCCCAAGGACATATGGCATGCCACAACCTGCAATTACAATAGAAACCCCAGAACCTATTTTGTTGATAAAGAGGAAAGTGAGACATTTGACATGAGCATTCTAGAGAAACTGAATCCCATGAGTACAAGTGGACATCCATCCATGACTCCAAACCATGAAATTACAACAAAAACCCTAGAAACTGAAGGCATGGTTTGGGTTTGATAATTCCCATCTGAAGGCATGTCTCCCCTTCCACATCAAATTAAATTTCCAAAGATGTCACGAGAAGAGCGGGAAAATTTTCACTGACAAAGGATGTGGTGAATACAACTACGAGGAAGATTTCACTATCACAAACATGCCTCAGATCCCAAGGACATATGGCATGCCACAACCTACAATTACAACAGAAACCACATAACCTATTTTGTTGATAAAGAGGAAAGTGAGACATCTGATGAGCATTCTAGAGAAACTGAATCCCATGAGTACAAGTGGACATCCATCCATGACTCCAAACCATGCCTCAGATCCCAAGGACATATGGCATGCCACAACCTGCAATTACAATAGAAACCATAGAACCTATTTTGTTCAGGTGCCCACCCATAATCTCTGGGATTTTCCCTTGGTGTAACTCTCAGGTCCCCAACTACAGGTAGGCATGGTTTTTCATCATAGTGACAAGCCTAGATTATGGTGTTGAGAGATTATGGTTGTTCTTGATCAATGTGTATCTCTCAAGTGGTAGGACTGGTTCTTAGTTTCCCATAGCCTAACCCTCTCTTATTTCTATAGGTTGTCAGGAGAAAGAGTTCCATTAAACCTTTTTGTCTTGCCGTTGTTGTTACTACTAAGGCCGGGATTACTGCTGCTGGGGTTGAGGTTGTTTTTGGTGGGGTTTTTGTGGTCCCTATATGAGAAAAGGACTAACCTTGGGTGGGCATTGACTGAAAGTCAGACCCGCAGAGATGGATCCTTATGGGAATAATGTATTGACCCCAAGGCTAGTGGGGATTGTCTGTAGTAGCAGAATAGTTGCAAAAGGGTTGCTACTTGTTGGTGGGATTGAGGGTATAGCATGAGAGCTTGACTAGATAGGCCATGAGGCCAAGGGTTGAGGCACACTAGTAACCATGGGTGCACTTTGTTGGGAGCCTATCATGCTTTGCATGGAAGATGTGCTTGCTTGGTTTGTGGAGCTAGTTTAATTGGACATAGTTTGTGCTGATGTCATTATTGTCAAGGATGGGAATATTTGAGATATCACAGGCTTTGTTTGAGAGGTTTGACTAGTGTTTTGACCTATGAGAGGGTTTTTGGGCCGTATGGTTGACACATTGAATTCAATGGGGAGTTTGACTCCCTTATTTATCAACATGGCCAAGAAACATTCATGATTCCTCTCTACAACAGTGTCAACCACTTGTGTAGAATATGTGTCTTGCTCCATATCTTTGAGATCCTCCTCTGTGACATTTTGGAACAATGCTGACCCATGGGGATTCTCAATAAAAAGAGAAGGAATGGTATTTCTGAAAGGATCGTCCTCTCACTCTATTTCCAAAATGGAAAACAGGTTGATGTAAGAATCATTGGGTTGAGATTTAGCCTTCGACCTTATGTAAGGCCCTCCATAAGGTGTGTGAGATATAGTGTGGTCCATATTTTGTGACTAAAACAAGTGATATAAAGGAAAAAGAAAAGGATAACCTTTCTAGGAGAGTCTGAGTTTTTTTTGGACAAGGGTAATTCTAAGGACAGATGTTGAATTATCTTGATCTCAAAGATTTGATGATGTAAGAAAAAGATAGTTGACTATTGCCTAGGACAACGTCACTGATAGAGATATGTGATGATTTTGAGATAAGAGGATCAAGATATTTCGAGTGTGAACTTTTGAAATAACAATGTTTGGATGATAATCATGCTTTCAAAGAATGGATTATCTTTTAAAGTTTAGATATTCACACAATGTTCTTTGCATTTTTCTAGGATAGACACTAATCTTTGACACAAGATGAAGAGTATTTTCAAGGTTTTAAGGTCAAAATAGGTGTTTTAAAGTCTCTAGTCAAGTGCGGCAAAAATCCACTGATTGCGGTAAAGTGACTGGTTGATTGTGGTAATCTGTCACTTACTACAGTAATAAACAAGCCACATCTAGTAATAAATAGGATGATTGTGGCAAACTTCTGTCAATTGCAGAAAAATGTGAGCAATTGCGATAAAGGGGAGACAGTCTCAAAAAGACTCAAAAATTGGCTTCACTATCTGATAGAATTGATTTTTAGGAACAAGGATTTGGTTTTTAGAAATTTTTTGATGTTGAAAACCCTAGAATTTAACACGTTGGACTCATTTTGACAGTTTTGATGTTTGTTTTGCATTTCTGGAACTGATCAAAGAACAAGCACAATGGACAATGTGCTTTGTAATCTAGCACGAGTTTTAACACAAGGACAAATAGATTAATCTAAGGCATTTTTGGCTGTCAAATACAATATTATAGGTCCAATGCTTGAATGTTGGTTAGCTCACACAGCAAGTGTCACACTACTAGGACATGAAGATCCATGACGTAGGCACCCGTCTTTTTATCGTTGCTAGATATTCTTGGCGTGTTAGCGAATATCTCTTTTACTAAAACAATACCTTGGAACACATATGTTGGGAATCTTGGGGGGAAATTATGCAACCCATTGCAATATAATAAAGTATATGTTCAGAGGTGAATCAGGTTGGCCTCTATTTTAAAAAGGGTCTAGTAGGGTCTGTGGTGTCTATCCAATCAGTTTGTATGTATGTGACTTACTTAAGAGCCTAGTTGACCATGTTGGCTTCTTAGGGATAATTCAACCGATCCATACTATCATCAACCAACCTCGCCCAAGCTTGGCTAGATATAAAATGAAACTTTGGTTCACGTCTGGTTTATATACCGATTGGAAGGATTTACCAGTTTAAGGTCATTCTCCGAGGAAGAAGCACATTCCCTAGATAGGCCTTTCTAAAAAGTATAAAGGTGTTTAATCTAATAGATTGTAAAAGCACACCAAAGACTCAAGACATAAGGTTAATCTCTTAAACCGCAAAGATGGAATGTGAATTAAGCTAATCCACCATACAAGCACAAGTATTCAGCTTTAAGCCCAAAAGTAGGTGTAGATTGCTTGTTCAATTTTAATGCACCAATTTTGAAATGTTTGTTTTCCTTTGTTCAATTCTTAACATCCACATAAATTTTTAGCACCCATGTGTAAATGTGAGGTTTTGTGATGTTTGGCATACAATGTTCTTTTTAAAGCACAAAAATGACAAATGAATGATTTTTTATGTTGCTTTGTTAAATCTGTTTCCATGCCACAAGCTGAAAATGATAAGTTAGTACCAAAAAGCGTCTAATATAAAATTGAAGAATAACCTAAAACTCCCAAACGGTTAAGACCGCTAAGACTAATGGTAACCTTGTACTTAGTTGTGAAATATTTGATTGAATCAATATATTTATTGTATGCTTCTCTTTGATATTCCGCTTCGATGCCTAAGATGGCTCTTTGTTGCATTTGATAGTTTGTGGTCCTTCTTATGGACACTCTTAGTGATCTAGCACCTAGGATGTACCTAATTACCTTTTTTCTATTCATCATTGATCAATCCTGTGGAAAAAAGATAAAACAATCAGATTTTGATAGAAAAACAATTATGTTCAATTTGATTTGCAATATTTTGGTTAATTGTGGTAATCTTCTCTCAATTGTGGAACAGTTCTATCGATAACGCCACTCTTCTTGCAATTGTGGTAAATCACTTTTGACTGTGAAAGAATGTTGTCGATTGCGGCAGGGATTGGTTGATTGTGGCAAACTCTGTGCGGTTGTGGTAGGCTGCTAACGATTGTGGGACAGATCTATCATTTGCGGCACCGAGGAAAAAATAGAATTGTGAATAATGATAGAAAAATTACTGAAACCCTTACAACAATATCGGAAATAAACTAGACAATTGCGCCAATCTTCCATCAATTACAGTAAAATACTAGCAATTGTGAAATTATAGTTTTATCGAGAAAAGTATGAAAAAAAAAGAATCTGTAACTGTACGGTCGTGGCCAAAAGGTTATGTCTGTCACCTACAAGTGATATTTGGGATATTTGATTCACGTCGGGTTCACCAAAATGTATGCGGGGATCTAAATCTATAACACTCAATTTAATGAGGGGTTAGTAGCACCGATTTGCAATAGGGGAAATCAATAAGAAACAAACCACTAATAACGAAATAATGAATCAATAAAATGTACAAGCAAATCAGAGGGAAAAAAATGAATGCAAACCCAATTTCTTAAAGCTTCTATTGTCTCTCTACTCCTTCTAAAATGTTGTTTATGATGCTTAGTATTGGTGTGGGCAGTGTCTATGACTTGGGAGCGTCAAGAATATGATATCGAATGTGTGTGTGATTGCAAGATGGCTTGATGCTTGAACCAATCTGACAAAGTAATGACACATGTGAGCTTGAAATCCAAGATCCTTGAAATGGTTATGAAGGGTTTGTTATATAGAAATTGAGAATGAGATGAATGGTTGAGATCAATCCTAGAGATAGGAAGATGAAAGGTTGAGATCAATCCCAGAGATAGGAAGATGAACGGTTGAGATCAAAGGGAACTGGAGAAGCCATCAGTAAACTCCACCTCTTCAAATGAGAAAGAGGAGCTAAAGTTTGGTTAACTGAAGAGCTAATTTTGAGTTACTTTTTAGAACTGAAGAGGTGGGTGGAGAAACCCATGTAATCAGAAATCTGATTAAGAGTTATCTTTTTGAGCACCAAGAAAGGATTTAATTGAATATTTAATTTATTTTTTAAATTAAAGTATTCAACATGTGAGACAATTGAACTCTTTTTGGATTAAGAATTGAATTTTTGAATGAAATTAAATTAATCTAATTGAAATTAATTTAAATAGGAGAATTAATTAGTAAGTTTAGATATTTGAATTTAAACTTTAGGAAATTGAATTTAATTAATTAATAGAGATTAATCAATTAAGGTTAATTAATTAAATAAAATTAATTATTTAATTAATTTTGGGGATTTGATTAGACGATTTGGGAAATGAATTTAGAAGGAAATAAATGATTAAATAATGATTAAAAACCCATACTTACCCCATACTTACATGTGTATGGCTAGCATATGTTTTGATGTACTTGTTGACGTGTTTGTTGTGGTAGAGGAAGGAGACATAGTTACTTGCATTGCGAGATCCACATGTTTGACTGATCCCTATCATTGTTTACGATATTATATTGGATGTACATGCTTGTGCTTTTATTGTCAATTTTGTAGGTACAGGGCATCATTTTCCCTAAATGGTCAGGAGCGAGTGTGCCCATATATTCATATTAATGGTAAATCAAGATATTATAATTTTCCATTAGTATATACAAGGAAAAACATGATGAACACCATCAGTTTATACTACACTGACAGACAGGGCACAACACTACCCGACGCCAAGGTTACCAATACTGCCAAGTACAAAGCATCCTAAAAAACACTATTCAGTGTTACCCGATGACAAAAAGGACAAGGGAAACCGATGAGTAACCAACAGTGCAACTCGATGAAACAATCAAAGAGTGGAACCCAACATATAAAGGGAACCCGACAATCAGTTTAATGAAGGAACACTGATAGACTTTTAGTTCACAACGACGATCAAGAACCGACAGCCAGTTACATCCTGCAAAAAGTGGATATGACTTTCCACGTCAGATAAATCACTGAAGCTTTATATTTAGCTTCTTGATTTTTTTTAAATCCATTAGATGTGGAGAAAGCAATGTATTTATTATTGGTTTAATTAGTTTAACTTTTTTAAAACATGCAAACTAAAGGATCAAAGTCAAGTTGTATACCTTGGATCAAGAGTTAACATTGTAATGCAAGATTCTAGAATAGGTCAAATACTTGTATAAATAGATGCTAAATCAATTGTGAACATGTTGTTCAATGATGATTGTAGCCACTAAGAGCATATAAGGATTAGACAAGAGAATTCATGCAACAACACAGACAAAGATCAAATCAGTTGTCAAGAACATAACATAGGCTACCGACGAGCAGGAAAAGGTATTAATCAATCACTATACATGATATTCATATTTTGAGAGCTTTAAAGGATATGTAATCAGAAATTATAGATTGCATACTATCAGGTCAAACATATTGTACACATTCTAACAAGTGGGGTACAATTAAGAAATCCTTTCAAGGAAGGTGGACTTGACAGTCCTATTGTAAATATCTTAACTGAGTGCACACTTCATTAGTGTTTTTAAAAAGTCTTAACATAGTAGATCCTAACAGGTATCCACATTAATACTCCTAGCAGGGTATATCATCAGAAGTGATCAATTGCAAGCCTTTACTAGCTCCCTTCCATTTTGCAGATGGTGAATTTTTGTGGGTGCCATCCCCACCAAAGTTTTAACTTCCTAACAGGAGTTTTCTATGATATCATATCTTGTGTTATGTGTTTATTACTTTCATGAATGTTTCTGTGAATGTTTCATATAATTAAGTTTATGAATAAATACTACATGCATAAGAAAGAACATAAAAAATGGTCGGTAATACAGTAAAGATTGATTACTAATGATGAAAGGTGAAAAGTGTTAAAAATTTTAGAGGTACTAATTCATCCCTCCCCTCTTAGTACTACTTCCCATTAATCCCAACAATTGGTATCAGAGTTAAGTCTCTTCTTGGAAAGCTTAAAGGCTTAATATAAAAAGTCATACAATGGAGAAGTACAAATTGGATAAAAATATTGAGGATAAAAAGTTTGAAATTAAGATATTCTATGAAGAGTATAAAGAAGCTAGAATTGATATCAAACAATTGCTGGATGAAAGAAAGAATATGGCTTCTCGCTATAATGAGATAGATTATCTTGAGGAAGAGATTACAGATTTATTTGTGTCTTCAGGATCAAATAGAAGCAAGGCATCAGATACATCAGAAGAAAGCATCAAAAACCTAATTGAAATCAATCTACATCTGGTTGGACAAGTAAAATCTCTGCAAATCAATCAAGAGACACAAATGGCAAGAATGATTGATGTCATGAATAATGCAAGGCAAGATGAACAAGAAAGAACTCTAGAAATTAATGATAGAAGAAAGATCATAGAAAAGATACAAGAAAATGAGTCTAAGATACAAAGACTTATAGAGCATCACCATGAGGTAACTAATTAGATTATCCTTATGAGTCGAGAAGCAAACAGAATGAATGTGGAACTCATTGAAAGAATACAGATTATCAGTGAACTAAGAGAAGAGAATGAAAAACTAAAGCATGAGTCTAGAATTCTACAACAACATAATGATATGAATAAGAGAGCTAAAGAGAGTAAAAAAAGGATGGATGAATTCTTGAATGCACAAAGAAGACCCAACACCAACACTAGACTAGGGTACACGGAGCATGGAGAGTCATCAAATGAAGCTGATCCAAAAGATCCCTACACCAATGCTAGACCAAGAAATCTAACATTCTATCACTGTGGAAAGAAAGGCCACACCTCAAATGTCTGTAGGAGAAAGGGAAAAGGTATTCCTAAATCCACATTTACATTCATCAGACATTGTTATAATTGTAGCAAGAAAGGACATAAAGCACATCAATGTAAATCAAAGGTGAAAGAACCAAAGAAGGAACCCTATATGGACAAGTATTGCCCCACCTGCAAAATGCATGGGCACACATCTCTTGAATGCAGGAAGAAGAAAAATGAAGCATGGAAACCCAAAAATGAAGAAAATGGATATAAACCGAGAAGGGTCGGTAATTCATATGTTTGGGACTATAATACATGGATAAACTGCACAACATGTGGTAGATATGGTCACATTGTTGCAAACTAGATGAGATTTGGACCAAAAGGTCTAGAGGCTGGACCAACCTGAGAATGACATGTTTACACTATCATAAGGTTGGAAATATTAAGAAGGACTACAAAGACCAGATAAAAAAAACCACCACTTTTTCAAATGGTAACACAAGTGAAGACATCAAGATAATGAGAAATAAAATATGGAGGAAAGCTTCAACCATTGAGGACGCTGGACCAAGCAATGCAGTAGGTGACACCTCATCCCATGGATCTGGTGACATCACCACCCCCACCTAAAGATGAACAAGTAAGTATGGAACTGCACTACACCAAGTCATATTTTGCATCAGTTCCATTATACAATTGATAGATAGTCAAAATATGCATGAATAAAGATGCATATTATGTTATTTGTTACAATTCTGAGAAATCAACTCTGCTGGTAAACACATACCAAAAAATATTTGTGAATATAAAGGACGTGTTGTTTACACTTACTGAGAGTTTTCGGTCAACACAAAAAATGGCTAAGTTGCTAATGTAACCCAACACCCGTCGGTAAGGAAGCAAAGTTATAAAGTTTTCATGACACAACACCGATATCCATTAGTGAAAGAAACTATCTTAACAACCATCCTGAGCATCCTATCTACACTGAGAATGTTATGTGAAAGTCTTTCCGATGAACTCCGTCTTCATGACCTGACGAGTTGTTGAGCATTTATGATAGACTTAGGGCAAAAGTCTATAAATACTCGACAAGAGTAGTTCATTTTGCGCATGTGATTTAGAAGAAGGAGAAGAGAAAAAATAGAGAGAAAAGAGATCAAATAGTAGAGTGACCTCAACTTGATCCAAATCACTCCACACAGATCACTCACCAACACATGGATCGAAATAAGTACTGAAAATACCAAAGAACTCTGATATCATTTATGGAAAAGCCCTAAATTTGAAATACAATGGCAACCACTTCCAGAATTGTAAAGATTAAGAATGACAAGAAGAATGTCATTAAGCTGATAAAGAACAACACTTTTGTGGAACCCAAGTAGAAGATATGCCTAGAGATTGCATCACAACCCAATGATTCTGGTGCATTTTTGAGAATTCCACCTAGGGTTTTGTTGATAGAGGACGTAAGGCCCTACATTCACTGTAAGATTTCTGAAATAGGTGATCTAGAGATAGACCAAGCTTACAAGAAGTTGTGTGATGCAGAAGGAAACCTAAAAGAATAACAAAAGCATCTACAAGTTAAAGGGATAACAAATGCCCTATATTTCCTGAGGGTTTTCAAAATTGACTGGATTAGGTTAGTTTTGAGTAGAATGCATGATCAAAATTTGTGGTTAGATGAACCTAAGAAGATCACTAAGGATTTGTTACATGTTGTAACTAGTTACCCAATAACCAACAACCCAAAGGCACACAAGAATCCCTCTAGGCCAAAAGTTGAAAAACTCAGAAATGTTGTGTGGGATAACAGAGGTCTGAATGCGAAGATCATCACCGATGAGGAACTGAGGTTAGGTGCATGTGTAATTGGTTACAAAATCTTCTAAGCAAGCAAGATTTACAACATAGCATCAACAACAGTAAGCATAGTTTACAAGATAGTGACTAAGGGAATACATATGGATCTATGTGAGATCCTTTGGAAGTAAATTGATGAGAATACGACAACAATCAGGTCTGCAAAGACTAACACATGTAAGTTTGTTTTAGTCATCATGTGTATATTCTTTTACTTTCAAGAATACTTTCCTTTAGTAGGTAAAGTAAAATGGGATAATACAAAACCAGTCACATTGCAGATTAGTGAACTTATTAAGTCACTAGGAGATAATTTTGATTTAGTGATGACTGAATACTTCCTTGACTTCAAGGAAAGATGATGGAAAGAGTAAGGATCCCTGAATATTTGATTGAGAAACATAGGGATGAAATATGTTTTATCGTGGATACAGATTTCACTCACATTAAACCAGCTATACCTAGGACAGCCTGGTTAGCACCTCTTGACTATGAGATTAACATAGATCAAGCAACCAATGCAATTGATGCATTGATAAATGAGCCACTTGACTGTAAACAACCAAGATTTGGAACTTATGAAGAGGCTAAGTCTAAGATAAAAATAGGCCTAGTCATCAAGAAGGGTGTCAACAAGAAGAAAAAAATGGTAAAGAATCTTGAAAATATTTTGTTAGTAAATGAGGAGGAAAAAGAAAAAATAGAAGAAACCGAGGAGAAGATGAGAAAATATCAAATTCTGAGGCCACTAAATTTGACACACCTCCACCTCCTACAAAGAAACCAAGAACCATAGTGGCTCAAAGAACAAGGAGTCAAACAGTAAAAGCCACTACACCTCTCAAGAAAGGTCAAGTGAGGACCTATAAGAGGAAACAACAAATAGAGAAACAAACACCTACACAAAGGAGGAAAAGAATGGTCAGGACCAAAGCTGACATTGAATATTCCAAAGAAGATGAGCCTGATGTAAATAAGAAAAGTTTTCTCACTAGAAAAATTGATAAAATCACTGAGTCCATTGCTACTATCAATACAATGACTGATAGGAAAATCAGACAGTGGGACAAACTTGAGCAAGAGGACCAACATAAGATACAAGATACAATAATCAGAGCAATGGTAAAATTCAAATATGTACAAGTAGAATTTATAAACCAAATACCCAAATAATTGGATGATAGAATTTCACAACAATGGTCATATGCTCTACATACAAAAAAGAAAGCAAGGGAGAGGGTACTTGTCATACTTATGCCTCCCGAATCAAAGATGGAAGAGATCAAGGAAATAATGAAAAAGCACTCAAGTAAATTTGTAGCAAAGATTAGAGCTTACAAAGTTCTAGAAGATAAGTTTATAAAGCTGAACAACATGATCGAGGCCAAATAGAGACAACTCCTAGATCTACTTGCAGAGTCAACAAGTCGTGAGAATCAATTACTTCTCACCGACACACCTCATGTAGAGGAGGAGAAAGATAAGGAAAGTCCTAAGCACATTGCTTTGGATAAAGTAGATAATGCTAAGCCAATTGAATTAAACAAAGTCATGGATGATCTTGACATTCAAGACATCACTCAGTATGATTCAGATAAAGAACCTCATAAAGAAGATGATGTAATTTTCATATCTCTTAAGGATAAAACCAAGAAACAATAATTAGAGACCCAAGGAAACAAGGACATGGATGTTGCTAATGAAATATGGCCAGATACTTCAATTATTGACATCACAAGTCTGGACCATGCCAATCAACTACAAAAAGATGAAGATGTCACTGCTCAACAGGATCAAAGTGATGATGAGGACACACTTCTAGATGTAGCACAAGTGAGCACACAAAATAACATGCCAGTATTGATGAAGGTAATAAATCTGCTAGAAGGAAATGAAGAGTCAAATACATCAGATTCAAGCATACCCAAAGACAAG
This sequence comes from Thuja plicata, assembly GCA_018584345.1. Taxonomy (NCBI): domain Eukaryota; kingdom Viridiplantae; phylum Streptophyta; class Pinopsida; order Cupressales; family Cupressaceae; genus Thuja; species Thuja plicata. Next base: position 4,611,772 of record MU224737.1, read on the forward strand.
GGTGATGTAGAGACAAGGACACAACCAATGAACCCAAGGATACAACTGTAGAACAAGTTGCAACCGATGATCAGAAAGAATCTACTGATCAGAATAAAGAAGAGGATAAACAAGTAGTAGAGGACAAGCAGAAGGAAAAAGGTGAAGAGGTAAAAATAGACGAACATGAGAAGAAAATACAAGAGAAATCTGCAGAAACACCCAAGGTTGATGGAGAGACATCTTCACCAAACTTATAGGTGAACCCCTAGCAGAAAACACAAGAAGCCTCATCCACAAAGCCTTCAACAAGTGCTTTAGAGAAGACAAATAAACTAGCAATGGTAGTTCATACATCTATGTCCACACAAATCTCAAGGAAGAAGAAAAGCAAGAATAAGAATCTAGTGAGTCTAGATGAAATTATTGAGATTCCCGTATGTGATCCTAGGACATTGGATCCAAGTGAATTGAAAAAGTATGCACAACTTTGGGAAAGGAAACCCATGCAGGACAAGTTGAGAAAATCCACCAAGGAAGCTAAGGTACTTGAAGTTGCACAAGGAATACTTTAACAAATTGTACCTAACATAGATGTTTCTCAAACAGCTCCCATGCTTGATCAATTAGTCATTTTCACTGATGCAATCACATCTCAGAACATAGATACTGAGAAGGTTATGGAAGAAAGACTTGAGCAGAAATATGAGATCATGTTAGCTAAAAAGATCAGCCAAGAAGTGGCATCACAAAAGGTAAAGCTTTCTAAACTAGTTAGCACAGTAGACCCAATTATTTTAGAATCTATAACCTTGATACATAAATTATGGACACTAGATCAACTCACGAAGGAGTATACCGACAAGATAGCACAGATATATGCTAATCTTCAAACAAGTGCACAATGTCTCACAAATAAATAAGAGGCAATCAAATTGCACAATGAGCAGCTCAAGAAAGCCCAAAAGCTGAGACAAGACATTCAGATTACAAAAAAGAAGTTCAGAGATGAGGTAAATGAGCTTCAAGCTCAACTCTTACCAACACTTTCATTACTACAACAACATATGACAGAGGCAATAGCACTATTTTCCACCCCAAAAATGTCTGTCCTAGACAAAATTTATGATATGCATGCACGGATAGAGCTAGAGCACATGGCACTAGAACTCCTAAAAGAAAAATGGGAGAAAATGCTTGAAGATATCAAGAACACCCACTCCCACATTATTGACACATTGTAAATTACACATTTTTGACAACTTATAAGTTGTACATTTTTTTCATGAGTATCAAATAAAGGGGGAAATGATTTGTACAGTTAGTCAATCAGAAAAAGGGGAAAATGAAAGGAAGAAATGATTTGTACAGTCAATCAGTTGAAAGAACAAAGACCAGGGAATGTATAGTATAAAAGCAAGTATACATGTATATATACTTATACTATACTGATGTATACAGTTAGGGGGAGTCATATAATGACAAGGATATATATATGGTGTACATAGTAAACATTTAGTATTATGCACATATCAGTTTTTGATACTAATGTCAAAGGGGGAGATTGAAGACATTATATTTTTCCATTAGTAAATAGAAGGAAAAACATGATGAAAACAATTGGTTTATACTAAACCAACAGACAGGACACAACACTATCCAACACCAAGGTTACTGATACTGCCAAGTACAAAGCATCCCGACAAACACTATTCAGTGTTACTTGATGACAAAAAGGACAAGGGAACCTGGCGAGTAACCAATAGTGCAACCCGATGAAACAATCAAAGAGTGGAACCTGATAGATGCAGGGAACCCAACAATAAATTCAATGAAGGAAAATAGACAGACTTTCAATTCATACCGAGGATCAAGAACCGACAGTCAGTTACATTCTGCAAAAAGTGGATCTGACTTTCCACGTCAAATAAATCACTGAAGCTTTATATTTAGCTTCTTGATTTGTTTTAAATCCATTACGTGCGGAGAAAGCAATGTAATTATTATTGTTTTAATTAGTTTAATTCTTTTAAAACACGCAAACTAAAGGATCAAGGTCAAGTTGTATAGCTTGGATCAAGAGTTAACATTTTAATGCGTGATTCTAGAATAGGTCAAATACTTGTATAAATAGATGCGCAATCAATTGTGAACATGTTGTTCGATGATTATTGTAGCCACTGAGAGAATCTAAGGATCAGAAAAGATAATTCATGCAACAACACAGACAAAGATCAAATCAGTTTGCAAGAACATAACACAAGCTACCGATGAGCAGGAAAAGGTATTAATCAATCACTATAGGTGATATTCATATTCTGAGATCTTTAAAGGATCTGTAATTAGAAATTATAGATTTCATACTATCAGGTCAAACATATTGTACACATTCTAACAAGTGGGGTACACTTAAGAAATCCTTTCAAGGAAGGTGGACTTAACAGTCCTATTGTCAATCTCTTAACCGAGTGCACACTTCATTAGTGTTGTTAAAATATCTTAAAAGAGTAGATCCTAACAGGTCTCCAATTAAATACTCCTAGCAGGGTAGATCATCAAAAGTGATCAATTATAAGCCTTTATCGACTCCCTTCCATTCTATAGGTAATGAAGTTTTGTGGGTGTCATCCCCACCGTAGTTTTTACTTCCTAACATGAGTTTTCTGCGATATCATATCTTGTGTTATGTGTTTATTACTTTCATGAATATTTCTGTGAATGTTGCATATAATTAAATTTATGTATAAATACTACATGCATAAGAAAGAATATCAGAAATAGTCGGTAATATAGTAAAGATTGATTACTAATGATGAAAGGTGAAAAGTGTTAAAAGTTTTAGAGGTACTGATTCACCCCTCCCCTCTCAATACTACTTCTCATTAATCCCAATAGTAAAGAGGGGGGTTACCATACAAATCTAAAACCCTAACCTAAGCCTATTATCCTAAGTATTGGACAAGTATAAGTTTTTCCACCCTATCCGAATTTGTCAAGTTGACGTGAATTCATGGATCCTATCCATGAGTGTGCTTGAGTTGATTTTTGTTGATTTCGATGCGTGTATTGATATTGCATGAATTATCATGTTATTTATGGTATTGATTATTATTGGAATTAATTATCAAATATAAGGTATTTAATTAATTGAAAATTAATTAAATACCTATGTTTAATTGGAAAATTAATTAAAGTTCAAATATTTGAATATTTAGATTTAATTAAATATTTAATTGAAATTAAAGTTATTTTAGCTTTTAGGCTTTATTAAATAATTAAATATTTAATTACATGGATAAAATTGTGCTTTAAATATTTAATCTATTTAATGTATTATTTAATTAATTACATGTGCAAGGTAATTATTGAAATTGGAGTTTGAATTCAAAATGTAAGTTATTTTAATGAGTCAAAGTCAAGTTGCACAATTAATTGATATTTTTAATTAATAATTATGATTTTCTTTCAATTTTTGAAGTTGAGTTAACTAAGTTTAGTGGAGTGCCTATTTTGGGGATATTTGCTTGAAAGGAGGAAGTTGATTCTCTTTAGGAGAATTCTCTTCTCATTCTTTTATAACAGGTTTTTGGGAGAAGAATTTGGGAGGAGAAATTTTGTGAGAGCTTTTTGTGTTCTTGCAATTTTTGTGAAATTTTTGTGGTTGGACGCTTGGAGGAATTGAAGAGATTCTTTCTTTGAAGGCTTCGTGGTTCGAAATCTACAATCAGATTCAAATTCAGAGGGCTTCAAGATTCTCCATTTCTCAAAGGGCTTCTTGTCAATTTTGTGAAGGAATTTAAGGTAGGGTTTGGAAAACCCTTTGTTAATTTTATTTTTTGTAGAAATTTGTCTTCTTTGTGCTTGGATTGTTTCATTTCCTTAATTAGATCTATTTGGATTTTTCTTGTTAAATTGGGTATTTTAGAAACCGTAGATCTATATTTTTTAGGAAAAAAGATAACTTGCCATAGTAGGGTTATGCTGTTAAAATTTCATTAGAAAACACCATATGGAAGACCAAGAAAATGGAAAAGTTAATTTAACTATTGTAGGAAACTAGAGTGGGAAAAAATAAATCCTCGTTAGAAAATTATTCCTTTGGAAAAATTAATTGTTTGAAAAAAATATGTTCTCTGGAAATAATACAGTCCAAAATAAAAGTTCACCAGTGAAAAAAAATACATGCCCAAAAAAGACAAAATAGGCTAAAAAACAAAAGAGTGAAAAGGTTTCTCATTTTTTCCATTTTCGGAAATTTGTTCCAGAAAAAAGAAAAAAACCCTTTTTGTTATTTATGTTTACAAAAATTAAATATAAAAAAAATTAATTAGTAATGTTCAAAGTTTGGAATGGGTTTTAAAATAAAACTTTAATATATATATCATTTTAAAAAATTATTAAGGAGTGCTGGGGGGCGGTGGGCTCCACCCACCAACTCCTAAGGCAGCCAGCCTGCAGCAGCCGACACTGTCGTAAGGCAGGCCGGACTACCAGTGGTAAGTACCGCTTGGAAGGCATGAGGGGGGGGCATGGGGCCCAACCCAAATAAAGTTTAATTTAATTTTGTTTATTATTTAAAATTTTTGTTTGTTTTAATTAAATTTTTTAAAAAATATGTTTAGTTTATTTAATATTATTTAAAATTAGTTTTTTGAATATTATTTAAATTTAATTTATTTTGTTTTATTTAAATTGAGTTTAATTAATATTATTATTTTAGTTTAATTAAACTTTTTAATAATTATTAGTTTATTAATGGATTCTAAATGAATAGTATTTTATATGTTATTTCAATTCATTTAATTTCATTAATAGACTATTTCTTAATATAGTTCAATTTAATCGTTATGTAATTATTAAATTAATTAATAACCTTTACATGTGAAATGAGTTTATACATTCTCTTGTAATGAGTTTAATTGGAGATTTCTTTCCCTACATGTTTTAATTGATAACATTGAATATGTTTAAAGGGGAATTTAATATCGAATTGTAAGCTATTAGGGGTGAGACATAGAATAAGTTGATTAGGTTAATTTTATTAACCATTGAGTCATAGGATTTTAGATGAATGTTGCTACTGCTTCTATATAGTGTAAACAGTGTTTCCTTTCCATGTGTATGTTTATTTCTACGATGTAGATACCTAGGGATTTAGAGTGCTCTAGATTGTATACAAAGGCTAGGGGCGAGTTTTATTTATGATTTTACGATGTGGCATGTGTGCTTTATACTATTACGCCAAACTGACCATGTGAACGTATTGATTTTGTTATCTGAGAATGTACCTCCTTGTGATCGTTCCTGTTATGTGTGGGGAACTGGATTGGGTATACTTGGGTTTTGGCCTATGCTAGATATATGTAGGATATGTGAGCCTAGCGTAGGTTACCTATATGTGTAGAAGGGGGTGGCTTGCAATAAGTTTCGTGCCTGCAAATGGCTACTAGGATCACTTATTGTAAGTAAACTTAATAAGTGATAACTTAATGTATAACTGAGAGATCTTAAAATGAACTACTAAGATGTTTTTTCCTCACCCATGCTTGAGCACTAGTATAGGATAAGATGAAGGATGAGATGATGCTTTCTGCCTTGAGGGGTTTGTTTCTGGCATAGTTAATGGCCTTGTTAGTTTGAGAGGTCATTGATGCCATGTATGGTCACTTAAGTGTCGGGATCCATTGGGATTGCTAGGACAAAACTTAAGGGTTAGACGTACATGATGAAACCTTCCTATACACAGTCTAGATTTCCTATGTTTTCCAGTCACCTCTGGATTAGTGAGTCTTACCTTTTAGTTTGTGTAGTACACTTGGAGTTAGAGAGATATCAGGATCCCTTGCTTAGTGGTTACTTCCTTCTTTGGTTTTGGATATTCGAGTGGGTCTATTTTTATCTCCTCAGCATGGTGGGTTGGGATTTTTTAGTTCCACGTGGATGGGTGGTAGTGATTCTTTACCATTTGAGGTTTGACGTCCTTGTTTCGGTGCTTGATGTTTCTTATACAGATGAGCTCTTTATGTTTATTCATTAGTGGTTATCTACTTATCATTCATTATTGTAAATATTGTATAAGAGTATCGCATGTGATACCTAACCTGGATATTGTTTATTATGTTGATTAGAGTGATTAATACATACCCTACGACATGTGCAGTGGATGTGAGTTTATTTAGGTTTCATGGTTATCCATGAGGATTTTAATTATCATTTGTAAGTGGTATTTGTTATATCTATCTAAATGGAATCTTTTTTTATGTTGCTTAGTTGAGTTTTATTTTACGTAATTCAACGTCATGGAACCCTTGAGTCTTGTAATCTATCTTTGTATGTGTTATGTGAGTAAATGGTATTTTCTTTCGCATTAATGTATGTCTTATTGTGTAAACTTTAAAAAACAAATTATTCATCAAACTTAGTATCATGTTCTAGGTTAATCTCTCTTGGGTTCCCTGGCGGGGCATTATATTTGGTTTTAGAGAACTAGTTTCTACACTGGGAACTCTGGGAATTGTACACCCATTAGGTTGTGTATAGCTTGAAACTGAAACTAAAACATAGACATACAACATCATTGTTTTCAGATTTATTTCTTTATGATTATTCTTATCCTTATTTTTCATTTCGACCTATGTTGTGAGTAGTTTATGTATCTGTGTTTGTTTCAGGAACCATGCCTAAAAATAGAGCTACGAGAGGCCATGGAAGAGCTCATTCTGGTATTCATGGGAGAGGTAGCCAGAATAGCTCCTCCACAATTCTTAGATAGGATAGTGGTAAGTAGCAGTATAGAGATGGGCATAGTGAGGAACGCAAGGAGGAGTCCAAGGAACTTGGAGCTAGATAGTTACTTCAGGAAATTTTGAATCATCTTCATGAGCGGGTCAGAGCAGATCAAGATGCATCCCATCACTCTCATAGAGAGTAAATGGAGAGAGAGAGAGGTCTAGGAGTCCTCAAAGGAGGACCTTTATAGTGGACCCTGATGTTGTGGTGGCGAACCACATGAGGGACCTGATGAGAGGGCGACCTAATCCCTTTAATGGGAAGGGATCTGGATCTAAGGTTGAGATGTGGATTATAGCCTTGGAGAGGTGCTTCACCATGAATCCCTTTAGTAGTAATAGTAAAGCAAGATATGTTGTGATGTAGCTTTCTAATTTTGTGGTTGTATGGTGGAAGATAAAAGAGGAAAAGTTGGTGCTTTGGATGGAGAAAGTCAGTTGGGAGATATTTCTTGAGCACTTTCAAGAGAATTTCCTCTTAGATCAGTGGAGACAATAGTGAGATGATGAGTTCCACAATCTGAGGTAGCTAACTTTGACAATCGAGGAGTATGAGCATTGATTCTTCAATCTCAAACAGTACGTAGGCTATGGACAAGATTTAGCCTTGATGATACAAAATTTTGTTAGAGGGATTAATGCCCACATAGTTGGGGAAGTATATCTCTTTGAGCCTATGACCCTAAGAGTTGTGGTAATTAAGGCCACTCTTGCAGAGGCTAATTTGGCTTTGTGACATGGAGGTTGACATGGTGCTTAGACAGGTGGTGCATCAGGATCAAGATATAGAGGTAACTAGGCACAGGGTACTTGGAACTTCAAGAAGCCATCTAACTACTATAGAGGTAATCAGAATCAGAATCAAAATCAGAATTAGAATTAGCAGCAACAACATAAGGATACTCCTCCTCCCAGAGTAGTAAGAGAACTCGTAATGGAGAACACTTTAGGCGTAATCAGTCCAACTGTCTGGAATAGAGTGCATAGACTAGTGCCAGTAGAGTTAGCGTTCAACAGTCAAGTGCTCCCTCCACTGGGAGAGGAAATATCTGAGGGATGTGATGCTTCACATGTGGTTAGTTTTTCCATATTGCAGTTAATTATCCCCAGTGAGCACCTCAATTTTCAGCATAGAGGCTGACAACTTCGGAGCCTATAGTGGGTGGTTTAGGGGGATCTCATAAAGTATTTGCAGCTTTGGATCACCATCAAGTAGAGTATCAAGGTACAGTGATAGAGACCTCAAGTACTATTTGAGGTACTTCTATCTCTATTTTGTTTGATTTTGGAGCTACAAATTCATTTATATGTCCTTTCTTAGTTGAGCAATGTGGGCTAGTGGCTGCAAAGAAAGCAGTAGGATGGCAAGTGGAGTTAGCTTCAGGGGCTAAAGTAGCAACAAATTCTTTGGTTAGTAAGTGTGAGCTGAACTTAAGTAAATTCATTGCCCAAGTTGATCTTTGTATGATTCCTTTGGGATCATATGGGGTTGTATTGGGAATGGATTGGTTGGGAGATCATGGGGCTAACATTGATTATAAATGGAAGACCACCTAATGCAAGGATGATGTGGGTAGGGATTTCCAGATTATGGGGATTCCATGTCCCATATCTCTTCGTATGATTTCTATGATGCAACTTAAGTGGAGTTTTCAAAAGGGTTTCCAAGTGTTTGTGGTGACTATGAATGAGTTAGATGAAGTGGAGAGTGAAGTCAAGACCTTGGATCATCCTATTTTATAGGAGTTCATTGATGTATTTCCTAGTGAGATTCCAATTATTCCACAAAGGTATGACATTGAATTTTGCATTGAGCTTATTCCAGGAGCAGAACCTATATATAGAGATCCTTATTAGATGACTACTCATGAATTGAGTGAGTTGAAGCTGCAGTTGAAAGAGTTGTTATCAAAGGGAAGCATTTTCCCTAGTGTTTCTCCTTAGGGAGCACCTATCCTCTTCGTTAAGAAGAAGGATGGATCATTACACTTGTGCATTGACTATAGACAAATGAACAAGGTGAATATCAAGAATAGGTATCCTTTGCCACATATTGATGACATTTTTGATCAAATTAAGGGAGCCAAGGTGTTCTCTAAGATTGATCTTAAATCAAAGTACCATCAGTTTCATATTCAGGATGCAGATATCTTCAAGACTATATTCTGCACACGTTATGGACACTATGAGTTTATAGTGGTTTCTTTTGGGTTGACAAATGCTCCATCGGTATTCATGTTCTTTATGAATGGGGTATTTCATAAGTATATAGATCACTTTGTGCTAGTATTCGTGGATGACATACTGATATATTCTAGATCCATAGAAGAGCATGAAGGACATCTTTGATAGGTATTGCAGTTCCTGAGAGACAATCAGCTATATGCCAATGTGGAAAAGTGTGATTTCTTTCAATCGGAGGTTCAATATCTTGGTCATGTAATTTTTGGAAAAGGTATCTTAGTAGATCCTTTGAAGATTCAAGATATTATGGATTGGCTAGCACCCACTAATGTGTTTGAAGTTTGTAGCTGAATGGGTCTAGCTAGATACTACCATAGGTTTGTGAAGAACTTCTCTAGAATTGCACATACTATCACTTCTCTTCAGCGGAAAGGGAAAAAATTAATTTGGATAGAGAAGTGTGAGGAGGCTTTCCAAAGCCTTAAGGGGTGTTTGACTAGTGCACCTATCCTAGCGGTACCTGATCTAGTGGGTGATTTTGTGGTTTGTGTTGATGCTTCATTGGAGGGGATTGGAGTAGTCCTTATGCAGGATGGATAGGTGATTGCGTAAGAGTCTTGCAAACTCAAGGATTGTGAGTTGAACTAGCCCACATACAATCTTGAGTTAGCCACAATTGTAGATGCTTTGTTTTTATGGAGACATTTCCTATTGGGACATTGGTTTGAGCTTCACAGTGATCATCGTAGTCTACAGTACATTTTTACCTAGCCTAATCTGAATGCTAGGCAGAGAATGTGTATGGAGTTCCTCTGTGAGTATGATTTTGACATTAAGTATATTTAGGTAAGGAGAATGTGGTAGCTGATGCTTTGAGTTGTAAGCGATAGGTTTTTTTGGCATTGACTATTAGTGTGGATTTGTGAAGTAGGATTCTCCAAGCGCTTCCTAGAGATACCTTGTATCAAGAGGTGAAGTCAGAGATTGAGTCAGAGAGACCATTGGAGGGTAGATTTTTAGGTTATGTTTTGGAGTATTATGGTCTATTGCATCACATGATCCAGATCTATCTACCACCATTGGATGATTTGGTACATTGGTTCCATTCAAGACTCATCGTGTACCCTATTCGACACATCTAGGTGTCAACAAGATGCATGCAGACCTTTGACAACTCTACCATTGGACTGATATGAAGCGTGATATTGCTAACTTTGTGGCTAGTTGCTTAGAGTGTTAGAGGGTCAAGGTAGAACATCAGTATCCAGCAAGGCTTCTACATTCGAATCTCATTCCATCTTGGAAGTGGGACATCATTTCGATGGATTTCATTGTTGGTTTTCCTTTGACTCCTCACAGACATGATGTTTTTATGGTGACTAATTATCGATTAACGAAGGTGGCTTATTTTTCCCCTATGAGATCATCTTATTCAATGGCTTTTGTAGCTAGAGTCTTCATGCAAGATATTGTGAGACTACATGGTATTCCTTGTAGGATTATCTCAGATTGAGATCCTGTGTTTACCTATGGATTTTGGACCACATTGCAACACGATCTTGGTACTCAGCTAAATTTTAGTTCAGCGTACCATCCTGAGACTGATGGATAGACAGAGTGGGTTAATCAAGTGCTTGAGGACATGTTGAAGATGTATTCCATGGATAGACAGACTCATTGGGAGGACTACTTGTATCTAGTCGAGTTTGCATATAATAATGGATATCACAATTCCATTGGAATGTCACCTTTTCATGCATTGCATGGTCATCCTTGTCATACACCTTTGAGATGGGATAGATTGGAGGATAATATTATTCTTGGTCTAGAGATTCTTTGATACATGGAGCAGTAGATAGTGCAGATTCATGAGCATTTTTTCACTACATGGGATAGATAGAAGAAGTATGCAGATGCTCACTGGGTGGATAGATAGTTTGTGGTTGGTGATAGAGTGTTCCTGAGAGTGTGCCCACAGAAGATTCCAATCTGTTATGACAAGGGTTCAAAGTTGGCACCTCTCTTTGTGGGACCATTTAAGATCCTAGAGAGGATAGGACTAGTTGCTTACTGTCTTGCTTTGCCACCTAGCCTATCGCGCATACATGATGTTTTCCATGTTTCTGTTCTTAGGAGATATATTCCATATATTATGCATGTACTTGATTGGAATGCATTATAGGTAGAGGACATACAACTGGCTTTGGAGCCAATTCACATTCTGCAGTAGCGGAGTTTGACCCTTAGGGGTCGCACCATAGAGAAAGTAAAGGTCTAATGGGACCCAAATGATGAGTCATCAGCGACTTGGGAGGATGAAGCGATATTATAGGATTTATATCCCTATTTTTTTATGGGCTTCCAGGAGTAAGCATTATTCTAGGGAGTGGATGTGATACCCACACATAGTTTGCTTTCAATTTTGATGTTGTACTCTTTTAGGCTGTTATTTTAGTTGATTTTTCAGATTATTTTAAGCTACATTTCATGTGAGCTTGATTATTTCAGTGGTTGGTTATTTTAGATCATGGTGTTGATATGTTTACCATGTGATGCATAGATAGATGATGATATTATCATGATGTGATTTTATATGTTTATGTTAGAATTATGTACTTACCCCATAATTGCATGTGTATGGTTAGCATATGTTTTGATGTACTTGTTGACATGTTTGTTGTGGTAGAGGAGTCATAGCTACTTGCATTGCGAGATCTACACGTTTGACCGATCCCTATCATTGTTTGCGATATTATATTCGATGTACATACTTGTTCTTTTGATGTCAGGTTTGTAGGTACAGGGCATCGTCTTCCCTAAATTGATAGGAATGAGTGTGCCCATATATTCATCTCAATGGTAAAGAGGGGGGTTAACATACAGATCCAAAACCCTAACCTAAGTTTATTGTCCTAAGTATTGGATGAGTATCAGTTTGTCCACCCTACCCAAATTCATCAAGTTGACGTGAATTCATGGATTCTATCCTTGAGTGTGTTTGAGTTGATTTTGGTTGATTTTGATGAGTGTATTGATATTGTGTGAATTATCATGTTATTTATGGTATTGATTATTATTGGAATTAATTATTAAATATAGGGTATTTAATTAATTGAAAATTAATTAAATACCTATGTTTAATTGGGAAATAACATAAAAGTTCAAATATTTAAATATTTGGATTTAATTAAAATTTTAAGAGAAATTAAAATTATTTTATCTTTTAGGCTTTATTAAATAATTAAACATTTAATTGCATGGATAAAATTGTGCTTTAAATATTTAATCTATTTAATGTATTATTTAATTAATTACATGTGCAAGGTAATTATTGAAATTGGAGTTTGAATTCAAAATGCAAGTTGTTTTAATGAGTTAAAGTTGAGTTGCACAATTAATAGATATTTTTAGTTAATAAATATGATTTTCTTTCAATTTTGGAAGTTGAGTTAACTAAGTTTAGTGGAGTGTCTATTTTGGGGAGATTTGCTTGAAAGGTGGAAGTTGATTCTCTTTAGGAGAATTCTCTTCTCATTCTTTCATAACAGGTTTTTGGGAGAAGAATTTGGGAGGAGAAATATTGTGAGAGCTTTTTGTGTTCTTGACATTTTTGTGAAATTGTTGTGGTTGGAGGCTTGGAGGAATTGAGGAGATTCTTGCTTTGGAGGCTTCGTGGTTCCAAATCTACAATCAGATTCAAATTTGGAGGGTTTCGGGATTCTCCATTTCTCAAGGGGCTTCTTGTCAATTTTGTGGAGGAATTTGAGGTAGGGTTTGGAAAACCCTTTGTTCATTTTAGTTTTTGTAGAAATTTGTCTTCTTTGTGCTTGGATTGTTTCATTTCCTTAATTAGATTTATTTGGAGTTTTCTTTTCAAATTGGGTATTTTAGAAACCCTAGATCTATGTTTTAGGGAAAAAGATAACTTGGCATAGTAGGGTTATGTTGTTAAAATTTCGTTAGAAAACACCCTATGGAAGACCTAGAAAATGGAAAAATCAATTTAACTTTAGAAGGAAACTATAGTGGGGAAAAAATAAATCTCCCCTAGAAAATTATTCCTTTGGAAAAATTAATTGTTTGAAAAAAATATATTTTCTGGAAATAATACAGTAAAAAATAAAAGTTCACTAGTCAAAAAAAATATATGCCCAGAAAAGACAAAATGGGCTAAAAAACAAAAGAGTGAAAAGGTTTCTCATTATTTCCATTTTCTAGAAATTTGTTCAAAAAAAAAAGAAAAAAAAACCCTTTTTGCTATTTCCATTTTCGGAAATTAAACAAAAAAAAATTTAATTAGCAATGTTCAAAGTTTGGAATGGATTTTAAAAGATTTTTTTTATTTAAATTATTTAAAAAAATTATTGAGTGGTGGGGGCCGGTGGGCTCCACCCACCAACTCCTAACATAGCCGGCCTGCGACAGCCAGCATTGTTGTAAGGCAGGTCAGACTACCAGTGACAGCCGATACTGCCACGATAGGCAGGCTGCTAGCGACAGTCCCGGTCTGCCAGTGGTAAGTACCGCTTGGAAGGCATGGGGGGGCACGTGGGCCCAACCCCAATAAAGTTTATTTAATTTTGTTTATTATTTAAATTTCTTTTTTGTTTTAATTATTTTTTTTAAAAAATATGTTTAGTTTATTTAATATTATTTAAATTTAGTTTATTGAATATTATTTAAATTTAATTTATTTAGTATTATTTAAATTTAGTTTAATTAATATTTTCATTTTAGTTTAATTGAATTTTTTAATAATTATTAGTTTATGAATGGATTCTAAATGAATAGTATTTTATATGTTATCTCAATTAATTTAATTTCATTAATAGACTATTTCTTAATATAGTTCAATTTAATCATTATGTAATTATTAAATTAATTAATAACCTTTAGATGTGAAATGAGTTTATACATTCTCTTGTAATGAGTTTAATTGGAGATTTCTTTCCCTAGATGTTTTAATTGACAACATAGAATATGTTTAAAGGGGAATTTAATATCAAATTGTAAGCTATTAGGGTTGAGACATAGAATAAGTTGATTAGGTTAATTTTATTAACCATTGAGTCATAAGATTTTAGATGAATGTTGTTCAATTGCTTCTGCATAGTGTAAATGGTGTTTCCTTTTCATGTGTGTGTTTATTTGTATGTTGTGGGTACTTGCGGATTTAGAGTGCCCTAGAATGTATACAGAGGCCAGGGGTGAATTTTATTTATGAGTTTATGATGCGGCATGTGTGCTTTATAATATTACCCTAAACTGACCATTTGAACCTATTGATTTTGTTATCTGAGAGTGTACCTCCTTGTGATTGTTCATGTTATGTGTGGGGAACTAGATTGGGTATACTTGGGTTTTGACCTATGCTAGATCTATGTAGGATTCATGAGACTAGGGTAGGTTACCTATATGTGTAGAAGGGGGTGTCTTGAAATTAGTTCTGTGCCCGCAAGTGGCTACTAGGATTGTTTATTATAAGTAAACTTAATAAGTGATAACTTAATGTATAACTGAGAGATATTAAAATGAACTAATAAGATGTGTTTTCCTCACCCATGCTTGATCTCTAGTATAGGCTAAGATGGAGGATGAGATGATGCTTTCCACTTTGAGGGGTGTGTGTCTAGCATAGTTAATGGCCTTGTCAGTTTGAGAGGTCATTGATGCCATGTATGGTCACTTACGTGTCGGGATCCATTGGGATTTCTAGGACAAAAATTAAGGGTTAGACATACATGATGACACCTTCCTATACACAGTTTAGATTTCCTACGTATGTCAGTCACCTTTGGATTAGTGAGTCTTACCTTTTAGTCTTTGTAGTACACCTAGAGTTAGATAGATATCAGGATCCCTTGCTTAGTGGTTACTTCCTTCTTTAGTTTTGGATATTCGAGTGGGTCTGTTTTTATCTCCTCAGCATGGTGGGGTGGGCTTTTGTAGTTCCACAGTGATGGGTGGTAGTGATTCTTTACCATTTGAGATTCGACATCCTTGTTCTGGTGCTTGATGATTCTTATGCATATGAGCTCTTTATGTTTATTCATTAGTGGTTACCTACTTATCATTTATTATTGTAAATATTGTATTATAGTATCACATGTGATACCTAATCTGGATATTGTTTATTATGTTGATTAGAGTGATTACTACATACCCTACGACATGTGTAGTGGATGTGATTTTATGTAGGTTTCATGGTTATCCATGAGGATTATAATTATCATTTGTAATTGGTGTTTCTTATATCTATCTATTGCTTAGTTGAGTTTTATTTTACGTAATTCAACTTCATGGAACCCTCGAGTCTTGTAATCTATGTTTGTATGTGTTGTGTGAGTAAATCGTATTTGCTTCCATATTAATGTATGTCTTATCATGTAAAATTTAAAATAAAAAATTATTCATAAAACTTAGTATTATGTTCTAGGTTAATCTCTCTTGGGTTCCCTGGTGGGGCGTTATATCTCACAAATGTGTGAGAAACTCTTCAAAATGATGACTCGGTGACAAGTGTAAGAGGGTGGGAGTGAAGACATTATATTTTTCCATTAGTATATGCAAGGAAAACCATGATCAAAACCATCAGTTTATGCTACACTGATAGACAGGGAAAAACACTCCCCAATGCCAAGGTTACTGATACTGCCAAGTACAAAGCATCCTGACAAACACTATTAAGTATTACCTGATGAAAAAATGACAAGGGAACCCGATGAGTAACCAACAGTGCAACCCGATGAAAAAATCAAAGAGTGGAACCTGACAGATGAAGGGAACCCGAAAATCAGTTCAATGAAGGAACACCGATAGACTTTTAGTTCACACCAACGATCAAGAACCGACAGTCAGTTACATCCCGCAAAAAGTGGATCTAACTTTCCACGTTAGATAAATCACTGAAGTTTTATATTTATCTTCTTGGTTTGTTTTAAATGCATTATGTGTGGAGAAAGTAATGTAATTTTTATTATTTTTATCAGTATAACTTTTTTAAAACATGCAAACTAAACGATCAAGGTCAAGTTGTATACCTTGGATCTAGAGTTAACATTGTAATGTGTGATTCTAAAATAGGTCAAATACTTGTATAAATAGATGCTCAATCAATTGTCAACATATTGTTCAAAGATGATTGTAGACATTGAGAGCATCTAAGGATCAGACAAGAGAATTCATGAAACAACACAGACAAAGATCAAATCAGTTGACAAGAATAGAACATAGACTACCGACGAGCAGGAAAATGTATTAATCAATCACTATAGGTGATATTCATATACTATAGCATTAAAGGATCTGTAATTAGAAATTATAGATTGCATATAGTTAGGTCAAACATATTATACACATTCTAACAAGTGGGGTACACTTAAGAAATCCTTTCAATGAAGGTGGACTTAATAGTCCTATTGTAAATATCGTAACTGAGTGCACACTTCATTAGTGTTGTTAAAAGCTCTTAACATAGTAGATCCTAGTAGGTCTCCAGATTAATACTCCTAACAGCGTAGATCATCAGAAGTGATCAATTGTAAGCCTTTACCATCTCCCTTCCATTTTGCGATATCATATCTTGTGTTATGTGTCTATTACTTTCATGAATGTTTCTATGAATGTTGCATACTATTAAGTTTATGAATTAATACTACATGCATAAGAAAGAACATCAAATATGGTTAGTGATATAGTAAAGATTGATTACTAATGATGAAAGGTGAAAAGTGTTAAAATTTTTAGAGGTATTGATTCACCCCTCCCCTCTGAGTACTACTTCCCATTAATCCCAAAAATTGGTATCTGAGCTAAGTCTCTTCTTGGAAAGCTTAAAGGCTTAAGAGAAAAGATCATACAATGTAGAAGTACAAACTTGATAAAAATATTGAGAATACAAATATTGAAATATAGATGTTCTATGAATAGTATAAAGAAGCTAGAATCGGTATGAGACAACTGCTAGATGAAAGACTGAATATGGATTTTGGCTATAATGAGATAGATTATCTTGAGGAAGAGATTCCAGATTTATTTGAGTCTTCAGGATCAAATTCAAGAAAGGAATCAAATACATTAGAAGAAAGCATCACAAGCCTAACTAAGATCAATCTACATCTGGCTGGACAAGTAAAATCTCTACAAATCGGTCAAGAGACACAAGTGGTAAGAATGATTGATGTCATGAATAATGCAAGGCAAGCTGAAAAAGAAAGAACTCTAGCAATTGATGATAGAAGAAAGATCACAAACAAACTACATGAAAAGGAGTCTGAGATACAAAGAATTATAGAGCATCACCATGAGGTAACTAATCAGATTATTCTTATGAGTTAAGAAGCAAACAAAATGAATGTGGAACTCATTGAAAGAATATAGATTATCGGTGAACTAAGAGAAGAGAATGAAAAACTAAAGCATGAGGCTAGAATCCTAAAACAACATAATGACATGATTAAGAGAGCTGAAGAGAGTATAAAAAGGATGGATGAATTCTTGAATGCAAAAAGAAGACCCAACACCAACACTGGACTAGGGTACACGGAGCATGGAGAGTAATCAAATGAAGCTGATCCAAAAGATCCCTACACCAATCCTAGACCAAGAAAGATGACATGCAATCTCTGTGGAAAGCAAGGCCACACCTCAAATGTCTGTAGGAGAAAATAAAAAGGTATTCCTAAATCCACATTTACATTCATTGGACATTGTTATAATTGCATCAAGAAAGGACATAAAGCACATGAATGTAAATCAAAGGTGAAAAAACCAAAGAAGGAAACCTACATGGACAAGTATTGTCCCACCTGAAAAATGCATGGGCACACATCTCTTGAATGTAGGAAGAAGAAAATTGAAGCATGGAAACCCAAAAAAGAAGAAAATGCATACAAACAGAGAAGAGTCAGTAATTCATATGTTTGGAACTACAATACATGGATAAACTGCACAACATGTGGTAGATATGGTTACATTGCTGCAAACTACATGAGACTATAGACCAAAAGGTCTAGAGGCTAGACCAACCCAAGAATGGCATGTTTGCACTTTCATAAGGTTGGACATCTAAAGAAGGACTGCAGAGACTGAATAACAGAAACCACCACTTTTGCAAATGGTAACACCATTGAAGACATCAAGAAAATGAGAAAGAAAATGTGGAGAAAAGCTTCAACCACTAGGGAAGCTGGACCAAGCAATGTAGTAGGTGAAACCTCATCCCATGGATATGGTGACATCACCACCCCCACCTAAAGATGAACAAGTAAGTGTGGAGCTGCACTACACCAAGTCATATTTTGCATCAGTTCCATTATACTAATTGATAGATGGCCAAAATATGCATGAATAAAGATGCATACTATGTTACTTGTTAACAATTCTGAGAAATCAAACCCGCCGGTAAACACATAGAAAAAAGCATCGGTGAACATAAAAGGATGAGCTATTTACACTTACCGATAATTGTTGGTCAACACATAAAATGGCTAAGTTGCTAATGTAACCCGACACCTGTCGGTAAGGGAGAAAAGTTATAAAGTCATCTAGTAACAACACTGATATCCGTCGGTGGAAGCAACAATCTTAACAACCATCCTAAACATCTCATCAACACCGAGAATGTTATTTGAAAGTCTTCCTGATGAACTCCATCTTGATGAACCGACGAGTTGTTGAGCATTTATGAAAGACTTAGGTCAAAAGTCTATAAATACTAAACAAGACCACTTCATTTTGCACACGCGATTTGAGAAGAAAGAACAGAGCAAATATAGAGTGATAAGATAGAATTTAGTAGAGTGACCTCAACTTGATCCAATGCACTCCAAACAGATCACTCCCCAACCACATAGATCGAAGTAAATACCCAGTGCACCGAAGAACTCTATTGTTATTTACAAGAGAGCCCTAAATTCAAAATATGATGGAAACCACTTCAAGAACCATAAATTTGAAAAGGGACAAGAAGAATATCGTTAAGATGATAAAGAAAAACACATGTGTGGAACCTAAGTACAAGATATGCCCAGAGATTGCATCGCAACCCGATGATTCTGGCGCATTTTAAAAAATCCACCAAGGGTTTTGCTGATAGAAGATGTAAGGTCTTACATTCACTGCAAGATCACTGAGATAGGTGATCTAGAGATAGACCAAGCTTACAAGAAGCTATGTGATGAACAAGGAAACCTGAAAGAAGCACACAAGCATCTGCAATTGAAAGGGATAACTAATGCCCTATAATTCATGAGGCTTTTCAAAACTGACTGGATTAGGTTAGTTCTGAGAATTATGCATAACCAAAAATAATGGTTGGATGAACCTAGGAAGATCACAAAGGATGTGTTACATGTTGTAACAGGTTACCCCATAACCGACAAGCCTAAGGCACACAAGCATCCCTCCCAGCCAGAAGTTAAAAAACTCACAAATGCTATGTGGGATAATAGAGGTCTGAAGGTGAACACCATCATTGACGAGGAACTAAGGTTTGGTGCATGTGTGATTGGTTACAAGATCTTCCAAGAAAACATGCTAAATAACATTGCATCAACAATAGTAAGCATAGCTTACAAGATAGTCAAAAAGGGAATACAGATGGATCTATGTGAGATCCTGTGGAATCAACTTGATGAGAATATGACAACAATAAGGTATGCAAAGACTAACGCATGTAAGTTCAGTTCACTCATCATGTGTATATTCTTTTATTTTCAAGAATACTTTCCTTCAGTAGGCAAAGTGAAGTGGGATACTACAAAGTCGGTCACATGGAATATTAGTGACCTTATCAAGTCACTAGGTGATAATTTTGACTCAATAATGACTGAATACTTCCTTGACTTCAAGGAAAAGATGATGGAAAGAGTGAGGATCCCTGAACAGTTGATTGAACAACATAGGGATGAAATATTTTTTATGGTGGATACAAATTTTACTCACATTAAACCAGTTGTACCAAGGACAGCCTGGTTAGCACCTCTTGACTATGAGATTAACATAGATCAAGAAACCAATACAATTGATGCATTGATAAATGAACCAATTGACAACAAACAACCAAGATTTGGAACTTATGAAGAGGCTAAGTCTAAAATAAAAATAGGCCTAGTCAACAAGAAGACTGTGAAAAAGAAGAACAAAATGGAAAACAATCTTGAAAAGATTCTTTCGGTCAATGAGGAGGAAAAAGAACAAACTGAGGAAACTGAGGAACATGGTACCATTGGTGCAGAGGAAGATAAGCAAGAATAAGATTCCAAGGCCACTAAATCTGATACACCTCCACCTCCTACAAAGAAACCATGAACCACAGCGGCTCAAAGAACAAGGAGCCAAATTGTAAAATCCTCTACACCTCTCAAGAAAGGTCAAGTGAGGACCTATATGAGGAAGAAACAAATGTAGAAACAAACTGTGAAACAAACACCTACAAAAAGGAGGAAAAGACTAGTTAGGACCAAAGCTGACATAGAAGATTCAAAAGAGGATGAGCCTGATGTAGAGAAGAAAAGTTCATCCCCTAGAACTATGGATGAAATTGCCAATTCAATTGCAAAAACCGGTACAATGACTGATAGGAGAATCAGATAGTGGGAGAAACTAGAGCCAGAGGACCAACACAAAATACAAGATGCAATAATCAGGGCAATGGTCAACTTCAAATATGTACTAGTAGAATTTATACTCCAAATACCCAAAGAACTGGATGACAAAATTTCACAAGAATGGTCATATGCTTTACACACCAAAAAGGAAGCCAGGGAGAGAGTACTTGTCAAACTCATACCTCCCCAATCAAAGATGGAAGAGATCAAAGAAATAATGAAAAAGTACTCAAGTCAATTTGTAGCAAAGATTAGAGCTTATAAAGTGCTAGAAGATAAATTTATAGAGCCGGATAGCATGACCGATACCAAATGGAGACAAATCCTAGATCTACCTATAGAGTCAACAAGTTGTGAAAATCAATTACTTCTCACTAACACATCTCATGTAGAGGAGGAGAAAGATAAAGCAAGTCCTAAGCACATTGCTTTGGATAATGTAGATAATAGTGAGCCAATTGACTTAGACAAAGTCATTGATGATCTTGACATTCAAGACATCACTCATTATGACACTGATAAAGATCCACATAAAGAAGATGATGTAATTTTTATATCTCTAAAGAATCAAACCAAGTAACAAGAATTGGAGACAAAAATAAATAATGACATGGATGTTGTTGATGAAATATGGTGAGACACATCAGTTATTGACATCATAGGACTAGACCCTACCGATCAAATACAAAAAGATGAAGATGTCATTGTTCAATAGGATCAAATCGATGAGCAAGACACACTTCTTGATTTAGCACAAGTAGGCACACAAAATAATATGCCAGTATAGATGAAGGAAATCAATCTGCTAGAAGCAAATGAAGAGTCAAATGCAGTAGATTCAAGCATACCCAAAGACAAGGGTGATGCAGGAACACAAGACACAACCGATGAACCAAAAGATACAACTACAGATCAAGCTGTAACTAATGATTAGAAAGACAAGTCTACTGATCAGATTAAAGAAGAGGATAAAAAAGTAGAAGAGGACAAGCATAAGGAAAAAGGTGGAGAGGCAAAGAAAGATGACCAGGAGAAGAAAAT
Source organism: Thuja plicata (assembly GCA_018584345.1). Classification (NCBI taxonomy): domain Eukaryota; kingdom Viridiplantae; phylum Streptophyta; class Pinopsida; order Cupressales; family Cupressaceae; genus Thuja; species Thuja plicata. The sequence continues at coordinate 4,633,373 of MU224737.1, forward strand.
AGAAGATAAATCTATAGAAAAACCCAAGGTTGATGGAGAGACATCTTCACCAAACCGATAGGTGAACCCCAAGAAGAAAATACAAGAAGCTTCATCTACAAAGCCTTCACTGAGCGCCTCAAAGAAGACAAATGAACTTGCAATGGTAGTTCATACATCTACTTATACACAAATCTCAAGGGAGAAGAAGAGAAAGAATAAGAATCCAGTCACTCTGGACGAAATCATTGAGATTCCAGTATGTGATCCTAGGACATTGGATCCAACTAAATTGATAAAGTATGCAAGACTTTGTAAAAGGAAATCCATGCAGGACAAGTTGAGAAAATCCACCAAGGAAGAAAAGGTACTTGAAGTTGCATGAGGAATACTTCAGAAAATTGTACCTGATATAGACATTGATCAAGCAACCCCCATGCTTGATCAATTAGTGGTTCTCATTGATGAAATCATATCTCAAAACATAGATGATGAAAAGGCTATGGAGGATAGACTTGAAAAGAAGTATGAATTTAAGTTAGCTAATAAGATAAGCCAAGAAGTGGCACTGTAAAAGGTGAATCTTTCTGATCTGGTTAGCACAGTAGACCCAATTATTTTATAAGTTATAACCTTGATACATAAATTATGCACATTAGATGAACTCACCAAGGAGTATACCGACAAGATAGCACAAATTGATATTGATCTTCAAACAAGTGCACAAAGTCTGAAAAATAATGAAGAGGCAATAAAATTGCACAATGAATAGCTCAAGCAAGCTTGAAAGATGAGGCAAGACATACAGATTGTAGAAACAAAGATCAAAGATGAGGTAAATGAGCTTCAAGCTCAACTCTTACCGACACTCTCATTACTACAAAACTATATAACAGAGGCAAGAGCACTTATTTCCACCACATAAATGTCTGTCCTAGACAACATTTATGATATGCATGCCCGAATTGAGCTAGAGAACATGACACTAGAACTCATAAAAGAAAAATGGGAGAAAATGATCGAAGATATCAAGAACACACACTCCCACATTCTTGACACATTGTAAGTTACACATTTTTGTCACATTTTTGACAACTTACAAGTTGTAGATTTTTTCATGAGTATCAAATAAAGGGGAAATGATATGTACAGTCAATAGTAAAAGGGGGAAATAAAACAAGGAAATGATTTGTACAGTTAGTCATTTGAAAGAGGAGAGAACAAAAAAATGGAATGTAAAGTACAAAGTCAAGTATACATGTACATATACTTATAATATCCTGATGCATACAGTTAGGGGGAGTCATGTAATGACAAGGATATATATATGGTGTACATACTAAACACTTTAGTATTATGCACATATCAGTTTTTCATACTAATGTCAAAAGGGGAGATTGAAGACATTATATTTTTCCATTAGTATATGCAAGGAAAAACATGATCAACACCATCAGTTTATACTACACTGACACACAGGGCACAACACTACCCAACGCCAAGGTTATCGATACTGCCAAGTACAAATCATCCTGACAAACACTATTCAGTGTTACCCGATGACAAAAAGGAAAAGGGAACCCGACAAGTAACCAACAGTGAAACCTGACAAAACAATCAAAGAGTGGAACTTGACAGATGAAGGGAACCCAATAATCAGTTCAATGAAGGAACACTGACATACTTTTAGTTCACACCGACGATTAAGAATTGACAGTCAGTTACAACCCACAAAAAGTGGATCTAACTTTCCACGTCAGATAAATCACTGAAGTTTTATATTTAGCTTCTTAATTTGTTTTAAATCCATTGTGTGCAGAGAAAGAAATGTGATTGTTATTGTTTTTATCAGTTTAACTATTTTAAAACATGCAAACTAAAGGATCAAGGTCAAGTTGTATACCTTGGATCTAGAGTTAAAATTGTAATAAATGATTCTAAAATAGGGAAAGTACTTGTATAAATAGATGCTTAATCAATTGTGAACATGTTGTTTGACGATGATTGTAGCCGTTGAGAGCATCTAAGGATTAGACAAGAGAATTCATGCAACAACATAGACAAAGATCAAATCAATTGTCAAGCATAGAACACAAGCTACCGATGAGCATGAAAAGGTATTAATCAATCACTATAGGTGATATTCATATACTGTGAGATTTAAAGGATCTGTAATCAACAATTATAGATTGCATACACTCAGGTCAAACATATTGTACACATTCTAACAAGTGGGGTACACTTAAGAAATCCTTTCAAGGAAGGTAGAATTAATAGTCCTATTGTAAATCTCTTAACCAAGTGCACACTTCATTAGTGTTGTTAAAAGGTCTTAATAGAGTAGATCCTAACAGGTCTCCACATTAATACTCCTAACAGGGTAGATCATCAAAAGTGATCAATTGTAAGCCTTTACCAGCTCCCTTAAATTCAACAGATAGTGAAGTTTTGTGGGTGGCATCCCCACTGTAGTTTTTACTTCCTAACAATAGTTTTCTATGATATCATATCTTGTGCTGTGTGTCTATTACTTTCATGAATGTTTCTATGAATGTTGCATACTATTAAGTTTGTGAATTAATACTACATGCATAAGAAAGAACATTAGATATGGTGGGTAGTACTGTAAAGATTGATTACTAATGATGAAAGGTGAAAAGTGTTATAATTTTTAGAGGTATTGATTCACCCCTCCCCTCTCAGTACTACTTCCCATTAGTCCCAACAGGGAGACCCAAAGTGAGTCACATGTTGAGCATCTTCCAAAGAGGAAAGCGGAGACAAGATGCAAGAGAAATGGCTTGGGCTATTTTAGGAAAAGGGAATAGACAACTCCCATAGGAGTGATGAAGGGTGCTCTCCTTAATACCACAAACACATAGCATAAACAGAGAAACAACAACAATATGCAAGAACAGAAAATTGGCTTCTTATTATCTTCACAAATGTGGATTTACAAACTTTCAGAATTACAATATGCAAAGCCACATGGGCATTCCCTTACAATATTCTGTAGGACAAAGCCTCGAATTATTACCCAGATCTACTACCCAGAACTATTCTGAACTGCCTAAGACAACACTACGGGCCTTCTTTATATAGGCAATTTTCCACCGCTTGGGAAGGTTCCAGAATAAGGCCGACCAAACTTAGAATATTTTATTTTACATTTTATTACATCATAGTCGGCTCAAGATAACCTTTGAAACCCGAACAGAAATTTTGAAGAAAATTATTTTCCGCCATTTCAGGTGGTCCAACTTCCGAAGGCCATAAGTCATCACCAGTTGACCCGATCGGCTATTATAACCCCATTTCAGAAACGACACGAAGCGCTCTATAGGCTTGATTGGCACAAGCGCCCGTCACCCGAATTTTCGACCTCATCCGGGGCCTCTAAAGCCTTCAAAACTGAGTTCAAAGTTTCTATACCCTGCTGCCAATACCAAAAATTTTCAATATCTTCCAATATACACTTGATCTGGCAATGAAACTTTACTGGCAGA
>MU224737.1:4665650-4721474 GCA_018584345.1 Thuja plicata
GTTTGATCAATCAGATTTATTAATCTGGAAGGAACAGTAAGACATTCACATCCAAAATCAAAACCAGAATTATAAACACCTACTAAAGAAGATGGAAAGGCAATAATGATCTAAACACAAAAATGACGTGTAATCTGGAATATTTCCTTCACAATTTCTGCAAAAATGGTTACAAAAGTGGCTTGAAAAACATCTAGGAACAATACATTCACTAAAATGCCCTCTTTCCCACATATGCTACCACAGAAAATTTGCTATTTTCTATACCATGAACTCACGATTTTTTGGCGTCTAAAATCTCTGTTTTATTCATTGCATAAATGAATGAGTTCGTAAAAAAAACTCACAGTTGCTGTCTATTTTCTTTTTAACAATGAAGAACGAGCAGAAAAACTAGTCCATTAGTATCCTCTGTTGATATTTTGATAGACACTCTGCTTATTGACCACAGGCACTATTTGTCTCTGAAGAACACAACTCATAGTTGGTTTTTAATAAAACTTCCAGATCTGACATTGCAAAAATGATTTAGAAATTTATGCTCCATCCTTTTTCGACAGCTGCTTGAAATCTGGGAGTAACACTCTCATTTTGCCAAAAATAATAAAGCTTAAAATATACTCTCAATTTGACTAACTTGCTGTTCATTTATATGCATTGATTATTTCAGCTCAAGTCAGCTGTTGCATAAACTCACTGCTATTTTTTTTTTTTTAACAATGAAGAATGAAAAACAAGTTATTTTGTGATGAGTCTCTCATGCATTATAGTAGTACTGCAACTAATTCCTCAATATTCACTTTACTTTGAAATGAATCATATTGCTCCAGCTCCATTATTCTAGTTTCAGTATAAACATTTCACTCACTGCTGCTAAAAGATGTAACTATGCCAGTTTGGTTACAACCACAAGCCTTTACTGCATAACATTTTGAATCTTGAGACAAAAACCTTCACAAGTTGGCGCATATTCCAGCATATAAGTTTGATAAAAATCTTGTCAGAATCTCTGAATATGAACAAATTTTCCATTTTCTGATAAGCTTTGCAAGATATAAACATTCAGTTGACATAACAACATTTGTTAAAATTTCTCCTGTAGCTCAATTTACTGTACATATTTCCTTTTGATGCTGAATTTGTAATTAGACATGTGAAGCACAAAAAGACAAAATGTTTCCTATTTGTTAATGAAGTTCGAGCATGGGCTCGTGACACTAAAAAATGACAGAATGTTAATGACTGAGGTTCGAACAGGGGTTCGTGACACCCAGTCATAACATTTTGTAAACATTCAAAATTCAATCTTGAAGTACTTGAAAATATTCAGCATTAAATCATTGAAAGTTCTGAAAATGTACTTTGTTCATGATGAAATCAGCATCACTTTTTGGTGAAATAACTTGATCCTTCTGGAGCTCAGCAACCTGGAACCTCCTATAACACAAGAAACCAGCTCGTTTTGCATCTTCAAAATATGACTGAAAAGTAGATCAGTCCATTGTTTATCTGCAAAACACTTGTTATTTACATGCAATATCAATAAGAAACATACTCTAAAAAAGGTTTCTTAATTCAGAAACACAATTAGCCCCTTTCATTCATATTCTTTAGTTGTCCAAAATGAAATCACACACCACAATAGGTACTAAAAGAGAAAGGTTTCATGCTCCAAAACACGTCCCTTTAACACTTTCTTGTAGTGAGTGCTAGCTTTCATTTTCTTGCTACATTTGTTCTTAGATTTATATGCCGATAGTAACAGATAACTGATATATGTAACTGTTTGCCTTGTATTGCTTAGATCCATCAGGATCTAATCATTCTTTTCTCTTTTCTCTTTTTTTTTCTTTTTTAGGTGATGCTGCCTTAAGGACCAAAATGCAGATGGAGACCTGGGAATGACCTAGATGCAGGGACCTGACAGAGTCCAGCAGAACCAACATGAACAAAATGAGGTAATGCATGGGAACCTTTTACACACTTTATTTTTCTATTCTAATTTGCAAATGTACTCTGATTATTGAATCATGTAATATGAATCAAATGACATTTGTAATACATTCTTATGAATGCACAATGTAATGATCAATGATGATTTTTTTCTGAATTTGTAATAATTTGATTAGTACTTAGAGTACATAAAATCAAATCTGACAACAAATGTAGTAAGTAGATGCAAATTAACAAAACCTACTAGATAGTGTTAATTCGATGACATGAATGTACAAATTTCTCTTCTAGTGCCTATTGTGTTGTATGATTTAATTTTGAATAACAATTTTGGCGACTTCTGCTAGATGTCTGCCTGCTAGACACGACCTGTAGACTTATCCTAGGGCTTACAAACATAGAAAACTGAACCATGAATGCATTTTATTGAAATGAAAATGCTTCTATAACTAGACTCATGCAACCTAGAAAAAATTAGACTCAAAACAACCTAAGACCTAGTGCTGGAACAACACTTATTTGAAAAGAAGAAAAACCTAGGCAAACCTAACCCTCAAAGCAAAGTTTGAGGTGTATTCCATTAAGTGGAATCTATAGCTCTTCTCCTTCTGTTGTAGACAATTGAAATGCATTATTTTCCTTGCAGGCTATTATGACAAATGGGCCTGACCAAAAATTATCAAATTTTCCATGCTTTCCTGGCCTACTTTTCAAAACATCCCACTTTAGAACTAAGTCTCCTTCTTTGAAATTCCTAAACTTTTCCTTCTTGTCAAAAGACCTCTTAGTTTGAGCTTGTTTCAGCTCCATCATATCTAAGGCATTCCTCCTATCTTCTTCTAACTTAAGTAAATCTACATACTTGATTTTTAATGGGTCTTCTTCCTCAAATAATAGCATTTGATCAGCAAGTTGCAATGCTGGAAACTCAGTAGAAACTGGCAATCTAGCCTCTTTACCATAAACTAGGACATAAGGTGAATTGTCAATGACCTATTTAGGAGTTATTCTGTCAAGCCATAGGGCTGCCTTTAGTTTTGAATGCCAATCTCTTTTGTTTTCCTACAGAATTTTCTTGATAATCCTTATTAGGTTCTTGTTAGTAGATTCTGCAAGACCATTACCCTGAGGATAATAATTTTTTGAAGTATTGAGGTAAATTCCATTTTGAACAACCCATTCTATGATAGATAAACCAATGAAATCCATAGCATTATCTGAAATTATCGATTGAGGAACCCCAAACCTGGTAATTATGTCTTCATAAAACTTCAGAACAGCAGGTCCAGTAGCTTCCTTTAATGCAACAGCTTTAGTCCACCTTGTGAAATAATCAGTGGCAGTCAAAATCCACTTATGGCCAGCACTAGAATTAGGGTGAATAGGACCTATGAAGTCCATACCCCACTTTGCAAAAGGTTGATCAACTATGACAGTCTTTAATGGCATTGCTGCCAGCTTTTGTTTACCTGCAAATAATGCACATTTTTGACACTTTCTAGCCCAAGCATAAGCATCTTTAAACAAGTCAGGCCAATAATAGCCTGCCCTCAGTATTTTCATTGCTGTAGTCTTAGGACTAAAGTGACCACCACATGATCCATCATGAAATTTAGAAAGTATTATGTTCTGATCTATTGTATCAATACATCTTAAAAACATACCAGAATAATCCTTTCTGTATAAAACACCATCAATAAGGACATAAGGAATAGATTGAAATCTGTAGTACCTTCTTTTGGCCTTATTGAGATCACTTGGACATAGTCCAGTCTGAAGATACCTGGTCATATCAAATAACCAGGTTGCTGAATCAAAAATCAGAATTGTATCAATTTGAGAATCATTAGATTTATGAGGAATTTTAGCACTTTCCTCTTCATTTGCAAGTTGGGCACAAAGGCCTTTCCCTCTTACTAGCTTGGTAACATGTATTTGAATGTCATATTCCATCACTCTGGTTATCCAACCAGCCCGCTTCTCATTCACATCCTTGCTTAATAAGAATTCTTTAACACTTGGATGTGCAACCATGAGATGCACTATGTTATTAGCAATCAGATGTTTAAACTTTTTCAATGCCTTGATAGCAGAAAGCACATGTTTTTCAACAAATGTGTACCTTTTCTCATAGTCATCCATTCCCTTGCTGAAGAAAGCAATTGGCTGCTCCTGTCCTTCATTATTTTTCTGAACCAGCATAGCATAAATTGTATCAGTAGTACCATAGGCATATAAGATAAAATCTTTATTAAAATCTGGATTTAATAAAGTAGGAGCTGAAGATAAAGCTTGCTTGATCAGCTCAAAATTCTTCTTCCCTTCTTCAGTCCAGCTAAAAGCAACATTATTTTTCAACATAGATGTTAAGGGTTTCAACAAGTTAGGAGTATCTGGAATGAATCTACGTACAAAATTGATCTTGCCAATGAAACTCTGCAAACCCTTTTTATGTTTAGGCAAGGAAAGCTCTAAGATTGCATGTATTCTCTCAGGATCTATTATTGTACCTTCTTTAGAAACCTTATATCCTAATAATTTTCCTTCATGAACAACAAAAATAGATTTCTTAGGATTCAAAGATATGCCAAATTCTCTGCATCTCTGCAAGATTTGTCTTAAATGGTCAATATGTTGACAAGATTTTTTGCTATAAATAGTGATATCATCAAGGTAGACTAAAACAAAATTATACATAAGATTTTTAAAGTTCATGTCCATTTCCTTCTAAAAGGTTGCCCCAGCATTGGACAATCCAAAGGGCATTCTTTTGTAAGCCATAGTGCCCCATTTTGTAGTAAAAGCTATTTTGTACTGATCTAATTCTTTAACCAGAATCTTGTTATAACTAGAAAAACCATCTAAAAGAGAGAATCTCTCTGATCCTAACACATATTGCAATATTTGCTCCATAGAAGGAAGTGGATGTATATCTTTCAGAGAATCCCTATTCAGATCTCTGAAATCTACACATAATCTAATCTCACCATTCTTCTTTCTAACTGGAACTAGATTGGAAACCCAAGATGTGTGCTTAATAAGGAAAACAATATCACCATCTAACAGTTTTCTTAGCTCCTTGAGCATTAAAGGCTCCAATTTTGGGTTAATAGGCCTTTGTCTTTGCCTGATTGGTTTTGCATTGGGTTCTAATTCTATAGTATGCTGAGTAAGCTGTGGATTAAAACCCTTAAGATCTGAATATTCCCAAGGAAAAACATCATTAAACTCTCTAAAAAGATCAATGAAAAGCTCCTTTTCCTTAGGAGAATTAATCTTACCAATTTTCAACCACTTGTCTCTAAAAATCTCAACTTCCTCATAATGATCTTCCTTAACCAGCAAGCTGGTCTTACCATTTCTGAACTGATCATCAGAATTAAAGGAAGATTCTAGGCTTACTAGACCTTTTGGCAACTTAGTTGATTTTAATTGGATAATCTGATCTTCAATTTTCTGATTACCTTTACTGTCTTTAGAAGGTGAGAAATCATTAGTTTCTGTCAGGAAACTCAAAATATGCTCATCAGTATTAAAAACTTGCCAATATGCATTGTTATCAGGTATAGAAGGCCTGAGAACTACCTTAACATGAGAATGATCAGTAAATAGTCCTTTATTTTCAATAATATCAGCCTGAGTACCAATTGCAGCTAGTCTATTTGCATACAGATTTTGTCTTCTAGGAATAGATATCAAATTGAATGCATCAAATTCTACTAGCATATCAGATACCCTAGACTTATACATGTTTAACAAATCATTTTTCATAGTGTTAAGGCCTCTCACCTACCTAACAATTAACTCACTATCTCCAAAAGCTCTGAGACACTTAATACCTTTCAGCCTTGCCCATTCTAGTCCCTGTATTAAGCTCTCATATTCTGCTACATTGTTAGAACAAGGAAAATTTAACTTATAAGCAACATAAAATTTGTCACCATTAGGAGATACTAACATAACTCCTACTCCTACACCATTTTTGTTCCTTGAACCATCAAAAAATAGATCCCAAACCTGATTAGAGTCATTAGATCCAGCTCCTTGATCCATAACTATGTTTGGGATAACAACATCAGATTCAAACATCATGTAATTTCCAAAACCAACATCAAAAGATTCATCTTTATGAGCATTTCTGAAAGCCCATTCATCTAGAATAATGTCTAGATATGCTTTAGTTTTGGTATTGTAAGATGAACACTTAGGAACCTCATCTTGATCCATGTTAATGCAATTAGCATTGATTGGACTAGGATCATATGGCTCAATATGGTTTTTAGACAAGGATTTAGATTGAATGATGACTCTAATACCATACCTTGTTCTAAAAAATAGGTGTGACCAGTCAGATGAAAAATAACCATCAATCTTAGCTATGAAATCTCTGGACAAACATATTGCAAAGTATGATGGTAGGTCAATTACATAGATATCTTGCAAAATAGAAAAATTTGGGCAAGAATGAAGTGTTAAACTTGAATTTTTGATAATTCCTAAGTTTTTTTACAGCAGTACCATTAAGCTGTACTACACCTTTTTCAAGAGGTTCATACTTGAGATTCAATGAATCAGCCACCTTTTTTGGCATTACTGTGCTGGTAGCACCACTATCAACCATGCAATTGCGAACAAGCTTATTTCCAATAATCAGAGTAACATAAAAAGGAGGAGGTTTCTGATTAGGAACTTTATTATCTTTCTTCTCTGATGTTTTCTGAACATTTACAGATTTTTGATCAGCTGAAACTGCTGATTTTTCAGTATTTGCAGTCTTCTTAATCTCTGTACTTGCTGGCTACTGTATTTTGACAGGCTTACTTGTGTCTTTAGAAGTCTTTCCTTGAGATTTTGAAGGGTCAGAATTAACCATAGTTACACTTAGTTGCTGCTGTACAGCGTGGTGTGAATTGCTTGACAACTTTGACAAACCCTCTTTTAGAATTTCAATTTGACCAGGAATATGTAGAGTGTCCCAAGCAGACAAGGTAACATTAGTTTTCTTCATAGTATCAACAATATTGAAAGGAACTAAAAACTGTACCTTACTTGTTGATCTAGGTGATCCTTGATCAGCTCCTTTCGGATTTTGATCTCTAATAGCAGTAACTGTTGGATTCCTTAAGATAGATACTCGTGTACTAGGAGCATTTTCAGCAGTTCTATCTGCTTCAAGAGCTCTCTTTTTAGCTCTGGTATTGGCTGCAATTGATGTGTCCTCATTAAATCCACAAAATTCTTCTTCTTGCCAATTCAAAAACCCAGTTTCAATATTTGGATCTGCTTGATTTTGAACCTCTTCAACATAAATATTCTGTTGTGAATTCAATGAATTCTGAACCATAAGAGCTTGGTTCAAAATACCATTAGAACATGTTGACTGGTCATGTGCTTCACTACATGGGAAACACCAGTCAGTGGCAATGTTATTTTGGGAATGTACAATGTCCCTAACAGCATTAAGAGTTGCTGGATTATACTGCCTATTGGGCCTCATGTTCCAATTCTACCTATTTGCATTAATATTACCTTGAAACTACTGCCTGTTAGACTAAAAATTGGACTAGTTTGGGTATGATGTGGAAGATGGACCAGAAAACTGGTTCTGAACAGCAGGGATAACCTGAGATTGACTCCTTTTCAGTGCTAGCAATTCATTCCCAAAAGACTCTAACAAACTCTCAATCTTCTGTTGGCTGTCCTTAATGGTTTGTAACTCATTTGGATAAGCTACAGGAGCTATTTTTGAGGGCTTATAGGATGGGACAGCAGCTATTGGTGGAACCACTAATGGCATATTTGACTGAATATTAGGAAAGAAAGGCATAGGAGGCCTAGGAGCTATCTTCCCTACCTAAATAAGGTTATTTTCTACCCTAATAGCATAATCATAAGCTTGAGGCAAGGTATTACCTCCCATAGATTGGATCATCATAGATATATCACTATTAAGACTCTTTAAATAATATAGAAATGCATAATCAGCTGAAGGCCTCACCATAGTAGGAATCCGATTCCAAGTCTTTTGAAACCGTAGGTTGAAATCGCTCATCTCCTCTTGTGGAGCTCTCTTGATTGTCGTTAATTGCTCCATAAGAGATAGATTATCAGACTTGTCTTCAAATAATTTTGACAACCTCTCACCCAAAACATCCCAGGTAGAAATAGAATTCACCGGGAGAGTCCTAAACCAGTAAAGATCCTTGCCCTTGAGTGATGCTTCCAATAGCTTCAAAGCTACATCTTCATCAGTGATATGATGCACGTTACACAAGGTTGCAACATCCTGGATATGTTCAATTACTGTTACAGGACCTTCTCCATTAAATATTGGCAATCCCTTTGAGCAGCTACTGGAATATTATTGTGATTTGTAATCCTTAAAGGACTACCTTGATCAAAAGTGACAAATGGCAAATTTCTATCCATCTGTTGTTGTTGTCTTTGCACAGTTGGTAAAATAGGAGGAGGCTGTACCACCTTCCTTTGATAGGTTTTTAGATGTTGAGGTGTTACGACAGCACCACTTGTAGAAGCTTCAGGAACATAATGGTTAATAGATAAACCTTCAAAACTTGGAAAATCAGACCCAGTATGATTAATATCTAGATCCTCTGGAAGATTAATCTCTTCAATGATAACCTCAAGTCCCTCTGAATTTGCAGCTTGCTGTTCAAAAATAGGATTTTCAAATGATGAGAAACTTGAATTCAATGAGATACCTCTGGGATCATGAAATTCTCTTCCACCTCTGGTTGATCTTCCACCTCTTCTGCTTGACTGCAATTCTTGATAAAAAAACCCTTCTTTATTTTCTCTGGTAGGAGTTCTACTCATCAAAATTGACACTTAGAGCTGTAGCCAAAAATTTGAAATCAATACACATCAAACAGCTCAGAACTGGGAAGCAGTTCGGGTCCCGTCGGGCGTGCCAAAAACTGTTCAGGATTAGAATTGTTACCTTTATCAGGCAATAAGGCTAACAACAATTCTAACTGACAATGGAAACCTTTCCTAGCTGTGGGTGGACTATGATTGGAAAGGAATCTCAGGATTCTAGGTCGGCTCCTATAAAAAATGGATATCACTTTACTAACCTGAATAACTTGATGGGAAAAGGGAGAAGGAATTGTAAAACTTAGAAAATAAAGGTGATACACCAATGACTGAATCAGAAATCAGAAAAGAAAACAAGAACTCCAGATCTAGTTCACAATGAATTTCAGATGATTGGAACACTTTTCATCATATAGGCTAATGAATTTGATAATCAGGGTTCAACCACAAATAATTCAACACTTAACAACATATTTTTCTCAAATAAGGTTTGATCAATCAGATTTATTAATCTGGAAGGAACAGTAAGACATTCACATCCAAAATCAAAACCAGAATTATAAACACCTACTAAAGAAGATGGAAAGGCAATAATGATCTAAACACAAAAATGACCTGTAATCTAGAATATTTCCTTCACAATTTCTGCAAAAATGGTTACAAAAGTGGCCTGAAAAACATCTAGGAACAATACATTCACTAAAATGCCCTCTTTCCCACATATGCGACCACAGACAATTTGCTATTTGCTGTACCATGAACTCACGATTTTTTGGCATCTGAAATCTCTGTTTTATTCATTGCATAAATGAATGAGTTCGTAAAAAAAACTCACAGTTGCTGTCTATTTTGTTTTTAACAATGAAGAACGAGCACAAAAACTAGTCCATTAGTATCCTCTGTTGATATTTTGATAGAAACTCTACTTATTGACCACAGGCACTATTTTTCTCTGAAGAACACAACTCATAGTTGGTTTTTAATAAAACTTCCAGATCTGACATTGCAAAAATGATTTAGAAATTTATGCTCCATCCTTTGTCGACAGCTGCTTGAAATCTGGGAGTAACACTCTCATTTTGCCAAAAATAATAAAGCTTAAAATATACTCTCAATTTGACTAACTTGTTTTTCATTTATATGCATTGATTATTTCAGCTCAAGTCAGCTGTTGCATAAACTCACTGCTATTTTTTATTTTTTTTTAACAATGAAGAATGAACATCAAGTTATTCTGTGATGAGTCTCTCATGCATTATAGTAGTACTGCAACTAATTCCTCAATATTCACTTTACTTTGCAATGAATCATATTGCTCCAGCTCCATTATTCCAGTTTCAGTATAAACATTTCACTCACTGCTGCTAAAAGATGTAACTATGCCAGTTTGGTTACAACCACAAGCCTTTACTGCATAACATTTTGAATCTTGAGACAAAAACCTTCACAAGTTGGCTCATATTCCAGCATATAAGTTTGATAAAAATCTTGTTAGAATCTCTGAATATGAACAAATTTTCCATTTTCTGATAAGCTTTGCAAGATATAAACATCCATATGACATAACAACATTTGTTAAAATTGCTCCTGTAGCTCTATTTACTGTACATATTTCCTTTTGATGCTGAATTTGTAATCAGACATGTGAAGCACAACAAGAAAAAATGTTTCCTATTTGTTAATGAAGTTTGAGCACGGGCTCGTGACACTAAAAAATGATAGAATGTTAATGACTGAGGTTCGAACAGGGGTTCATGACACCCAGTCATAACATTTTGTAAACATTCAAAATTCAATCTTGAAGTACTTGAAAATATTCAGCATTAAATCATTGAAAGTTCTGAAAATGTACTTTGTTCATGATGAAATCAGCATCGCTTTTTGGTGAAATAACTTGATCCTTCTAGAGATCAGCAACCTGGAACCTCCTGTAACACGGGAAACCAGCTCGTTTTGCATCTTCAAAATATGACTAAAAAGTAGATCAGTCCATTGTTTATCTGCAAAACACTTGTTAGTTACATGCAATATCAATAAGAAACATACTCTGAAAAAGGTTTCTTAATTCAAAAACACAATTAGTCCCTTTCATTCAGATTCTTTAGTTGTCCAAAATGAAATCACACACCACAATAGGTACTAAAAGAGAAAGGTTTCATGTTCCAAAACACATCCCTTTAACACTTTCTTGTAGTGAGTGCTAGCTTTCATTTTCTTGCTACATTTGTTCTTAGATTGATATGCCGATAGTAACAGATAACTGATATATGTAACTTTTTCCCTTGTATTGCTTAGATCCGTCAGGATCTAATCATTCTTTTCTCTTTTCTCTTTTCTCTTTTTTTTTTCTTTTTTAGGTGATGCTGCCTTAAGGACCGAAATGCAGATGGAGACCTAGGAATGACCTAGATGTAGGGACCTGACAGAGTCTAGCAGAACCAACATGAACAAAATGAGGCAATGCATGGGAACCTTTTACACACTTTAGTTTTCTGTTCTAATTTGCAAATGTACTCTAATTATTGAATCATGTAATATGAATCAAATGACATTTGTACTACATTCTTATGAATGCACAATGTAATGATCAATGATGATTTTTTCTGAATTTGTAATAAGTTGATCAGTACTTAGAGTACATAAAATAAAATCTGACAACAAATGTAGTAAGTAGATGCAAATTAACAAAACCTACTAGACAGTGTTAATTGGATGACATGAATGTACAAATTTCTCTTCTAGTGCCTATTGTGTTGTATGATTTAATTTTGAATAACAGTTACAATAAGCAATTAGGTCTACCTGTTAAGATTTTTGCAATGCACAAACAATTACATAAACACTTTATAAGATCCACATGATACCTTACAGAAGTATTTAACAAATACAAATCATTAGTTACCCACCAAGATCCATAATTCATGCTCGTCAGTCACTAAGCATGTAATATCCTTGTCACGGAACCCATAAGGATCAGGTCTAAAGTACAAATATAACAACTAGATATTTTTTTAAGACATTACTAAGACTATTTTATAAATTATAAAAATGAAAATGTCCTTAAAGGTTCCCCTTAAATGATTTATGTGACTATAAAACCATAGATTTTATAAATTACCTTAATAAATTCATTTCCTTTCCTAATTTGCATTGTATTTAGATTTTTTGAAAGGAGACAGAAATAAATACATTGTACTTCTTAAAAAATTTACCCTTTTCTTTAATTTCATTTCCAATTAACCTTGCCTACACATAATTCATTTATATTTCTGAGACATAAATAACTCTCACTTCCAGTTTTCATTTCAAGAGAGATAGGATTTAAAGTACACAATCACATTACTTTATTACAACTTTCTTATTTCTAAATAAACATTCCCTTTGATGTCCCTAAAACTACCCTTCCCAAATTACATTTCTTTTTTTCCTTTAATATTCAATACAAATACATCAAATTTCCCAAGGGATTACAATAGATCTCTACATCTTTATTTACAATGGATAGGAGCACAAGAAAATTTTAAAGGAAATATTCATCATTTAATAAATCTAAATCCAAGCCAAGACACGAACCACAAACAATACCTCGAAGAGATTTTCCACCCAACCATGTGAAACTTGTGAAGTTCCACCCCCCCATGCTAGGAGATAGAACCAAAGTACTCTCAAGGCCTAAGGAAATCTAAGGAAAAAGAACCATGTAATCAAATACCAAAAGAGAAAAGGCATAAACAAAAAAGCACCACCAGACTATGCACCAAAGGTTTAGGTTCTAGAATACCACCTAGGTGAGTGTCATCATACAACCTGTGCATTGGGATCCTCCCTGGAAACCATGTAACACTAGTCACCTCTCAAAGTCTAACGATCCACCCTAGAAGTTACCCATGGTACCAGTACTCCAACAAGTCTATGTGGATTTAACCATTAAATATATATCTTTCATTATCTTTTGAAACCCCCATCCCAAGTTAATTTCATTTTATCACTTGTTTACAAACTCACTCATAGGATTCCCTAGAAAACACTTTGGGTTCCAGCACCTATGGTGAGCCACTCACCTAGGATATCTAGTTCCCTACCACAAAAACATACCAAAATAAAGAAAACATTTCAAATGCTCTGATTCATATGTTAAAGAAACCCTCATGTTTACTCAGACCCTCAAGATGAGTCCTAATCCTTAACTGTGAGCAATATAAGGAAGATAACAAGGATTTCATGTACAATACATACTAAGAACAAATTATTGTTCTACCATATTCAATATATTGAACATTAAAATATGAACAAGGAGGTAGATAGAGAACAAGATCAAACTAGAAGATGTAGACCAAAATAATAGAATAAAATCAATTGAAAAAACATTTCCAAAATCTACATAAACATAGGCTAAAAATAACTATTTGCAGAACTTACTGAAACATCCTAAAAAAAACATACCTAAACTCCCTAATCTTCCTTGAAACCTAAATACACAAAATAAAGCATCATGTACATCTACAAAGAAATCATAACCTTCCCAAAGAGAGTAAAAGGAAATTATATCATTATCTAACATCATTCTTCCTGAATAAATCAATACACTATTCCCCATCTTTCAGAAAATTCACACCACATAAACTTTCAAGAAATGAATATCAAACTTTATTAAATACACACACACACACACACACACACATCAAAACACAAAAGAAGTATTTTTCTACAGTTCTAGATCCTACCTAGGGTCCTGCAGAGAAACCTTTCCAAAGTTGAGAAACCTCTACTTCCCGTATGAACCAACATCTCCTTCCAAATTCCTGATGTCTTCTCTCCTTCTGGGTAATATTTCTAAGTTTTTCCTGAGATAAAACTCCTCCTTCCTCACAGATAAATCCTAACTCCAACTATTTCATACTTCTTAAATTTTCTTCTCAGAAATGATTATCCAATTTTCTCCCCCCAAAATCCCCAACTCCTCACATACTCTAAATATTAATATCCAACCATATAGTTGGAGGAGTCACTTTACGGGAAGAAACGACTCCAACTACTATAGTTGGTTTTAAAAACATTAAAACAATTCCCGAAAGCATAACTAAAGGTTTTATTTATATTTATTTACTTATTTAACTCACCAAGACCATAAAATAACTAAGGTGAAAATAATCCTCAGGGAATTCACATAGCTCAATGGAAACTAGCTAGCCTAACTACTAGGAGGTATCAGGTTCAAAACTCCTAGGTAAGCTTAGTCTTACTTATTGAATGATTATTACTTTATTATATTTTATTTTGCAATTACATCATTGATCTTACAAGCATAAATATATAAAAACACATTTCTATACAAATATATATATGTCTGTAGGTATATGTGTGCAACCATATATACATATGCATATATATTACACAAATAAAGCATCAAATTCATATTTCAAAAGATAGAGAAGCATCATTCCTTAATATATAAATACAAATAATGAGACAAAGAAAACATACACTAAAGAATGAATCTCCAAATCAGAAAATCATAAAACTACTTAAACCCCCCAACTAAGGTGACTTCCTAAATAGGAACCTAAGTCAACAAGGTTTCCTTGAGAGTGCTTTAGAAATATATCCACACAAAAATGTTCAAGGATTTTTTTAAGGAACACTCAGAACTATGTAGCCAGGTGAAGTTGATGCCTGGTACCTGCATCCTTCATCACCAAGTCAAGAGAAATATAAGTACATATATATAAATATATAAGCAATGTCAAACAAGGAGGGAGAGTGTGACATCGTGTGCATCTCCTATATAAGTGACTACGACTGTCTCTCCTCATCCTACAAACACATCAGATAGAATCAATATCAAGGAATAATTGGATTAGTATGGTTAGCTCCAAAAATAATCATTACTCCATAATGTAAATCAAGAATTGAGTCATCTTTATAAGAAATACAATCAAATATATGAAATAACATGTCCTGATTAAAAAATTTAAATCATTTTCTATTGTCCATAAAATAGTTTAATTATCCAAACATATACTCATAATGTCTCATCAACTAATCAAAATAAACAAAACATAGAGTCCATAATGCTCAATATAGAAATCATGTTTGTGCAAAATATCAAGATACTAGGGTGGGCATTACAAATCATGTTACATCTCTATGGTTGACCCCAAATAGGTCTTCGCTAGTCCATATACCTCTGTTGATGTCATTAATAATCTAGTGACCCAATAATTACAAAGAATCTTCTACCATATACCTTTCATCATTCCTTAAGCTCAAATACAAAGACCCATGCTTGCATCTAGGTTATCCCAAAAACTCAGAGACCATCTCTATCATAATCCTCTATCACTACTCTGTAACCATTCTTCACCTAAATAAATACAATGCATGCAAATAACAACATAAGATATAGAAACTATAGATATAAGGTATACACTCATCCCTCTACACAAATTTGTGCTTGCAAACTCTCACACGCCATACACTGCCCATGCACATTTGTCATCTTTGCCTGTAACTGTGATAACCAGTCTTACTAAAACTTCTAATACATCCAACTAAAACATATGCTGACATCAATGAAAAAACATGAATTTCAACATGTCAAACAAAAAAATTCCAACTATCTCCCCCTTTGGAATTGATGGAAACTGTAGACGCCTAAAATTGACCAGGTGTTCTCAAAACAAGCAAATCTACATTTTTCGTAAAATTTCTCCTAATCTCATCAAATTGCATCAAAATGGATCAAAATCAAATCAAATGAACATTTATCAATCAAATTGGACAAAATCAAGCTAAATCAAAGGATTAATTAACCATGACATCAAAAAATCAAATATAAGCCTAAAAGGATCAATCAAAATTATATAATTGATTTTAATCAATTAATTGTATAGTTTTAATCAAAAATCAAATTGAACCTATTCATCCCTACATTAGTAAATTAATTAATTGATTGAATTAAATAATCCTAATATCTTTCAACATGAATTTGAGCAACCAATGGGAATTGAGAACACAAAGTACATGGATCACTCCTAAATTTGAATCTCAATCACTCATTTTCAACTTTGAATCTCAATCACTCAAATTTGTTTATTTGTCCAAGCCTTTGAGACAATCATTTAAGTTTTCCCCTCATTTGAAACCATTTGACAGCCTCTCACTGAACCATTGCTTAATCATGATTAAGTAACTCCACCTCTACACTTGGGAAAATCCTATAAATAGAAGCCATTTTGAGAGCATAAGGATCCTAGAAAATTTTAATGCAAAGCATCAAACCTCTTGTCAATTTCATAGCATCTTAATCAATATTGATAGTTTTATAGAAAATTGAGAGAATTTAGATCAAATATGAGCATTTGGAGTACAAATCATAGCAATTTTGAGAGAATTGAGCTAGATTAGGCATTTTCTATCATCAATTTCTCATTCTAGGATTTTCATTGATAGAGATTAAGACTGAGAGCTCTATTAACAAAGCTTAGATAGAGATTCATGGAATGCTTATTGATTTAATTCCAATTCTTAGTTTAAACTTCAACTATTCTTCCATAGGAATGTAGTTAAATAAATCAATCTCATGAAGGTGTACTTTATTCACACACAAATGGTGCCCACCGTGGGGCTTTGAGCCTCGTTTCCTCATTTTATTTGAAATTTTGTGTATTTTCCTTCACTTTTATGTATATTTTGTAGTTTGTAGGAGAAATGACGCCTACGAGAAATTTAATGATGCCTGCTAGCAAAGAAGTGACGTCTGTGGAAATCTTTCTCTCTATGCCTTAAATTATTGCACCACCTACGAGATAAAGTGTGATGCCTGGAGCCGTAAAGCGTCGCCTGTGACTAGAGAAAAACCACCTGCTAGCTGTTATTTGATGCCTTTGATCAATCTTTGACCATAATTTACACTTTCTACAACACATGTGAATTTTGTTTTACCACCTGTGCATTTTTAAATGCCGCGTAATGAAACAACACCTAAAAGTGCAGAAGCCAAAATTGAGGGTGATAAGGCCAAATAGAGAGGTAAGGATTCTAACAAAGCACTCTAAACAACTTCTTAATGCAAATATTTTGGAAAGTTTAGAGGTAGAAGAACATTTGCATGATCATTACTTGAAAATTAGTAGTGCATACAAAAATAAGTTGCTTTCTTTAAATTGATTTTATGCTTTAGGTTCTTTAAGCTTGATTTGATAAATTTGATCAAAATAACTTAGGTGTATTTGTCAATTTGGTTTCAAAGTTTTTCTTCACTTTGTTCTTTTGTGTTGAGCAACTTGTTGATGGAGACGGAGTGTGAAATATTGCCACTAGGTGAGTAAGAAAACAAGCATCAAAAACCTCAAAAAAGCACCTAGCCTTTGCTAACTACAAAAAGAGGTATTTTTAGAAACAAGGTTGCATTCCCTTAAATTGTGGCAATTCAATTATATCTAGTCTAAACAAGAAAAAACCCTATTATTTTCCATCTTGAACAAAGCATTAGACATATTCTCTCAACTTTTCGAAGTTGATCAAAAAGCCAAACATGTTGAGTTTGAGGTGGTAGAAAGAGAGGGAGGCAAATTTAACCACACATTTCCATTTTTAAGAACCTCTTTGTAATGAGGTTGAAAAAGAACAAGTGTTTTTGGAGTGTTTGGAACAAGGAACAACAATAGGGATATGCTCTTCACTTTTAAGTGAATCAAATTCCCAAACTTTTTGAACTAAGTTCATTTGTCACTTTTCTATATATGCTAGTTAAATTAGCACTTTAGAGGGCCTGCCTCTCAAGAATTTCCTTATGAGGATGGTGAGAGGGAATGATCCAAAGTGGGAGATAATCACTTTTGAAGTGATACTATCCAACCAACTATAAATAAATGCATTCTTCCTTAATGGGAAGGTGACTAAATTGTGTGCAAGTTATCTTCACTTCCTCGAGTAGTCCTTTGGGATTGCGCAAAATTGAACTTTTGCGCGTGTGGGAAGTGCACAAGGGGGTAAAAGAACTTAACATAGTTTAGAATAGAGGTGTTCATTAAAACCCAAATAAGTAGAAAGCTACCTTTTAGAGCCAAATTTTAAAAGCCAAATATGACTCTAGGTAGATTGTGTGGAAGCTATTCTTGTTGTATACTTGTGAAAATGACTGAGAACATACACGTAGAGTTGTTTTAGGGACATGGTACAAACTTGACGTGTGTGTTGCATTTGTATTTACTTTTCAAGCAAGAATATTCTCTAGCAGACCTGATCATAACTTTTAAACTTTTAAACACCAAAAAAATTGACAGAAACAACTTGGATCTGCCAAATGTCGCATATGCACACTTAAGTGACGCCTACAGAAAGTTTTGTGACACCTAACAAACTAAAACATCACTTTGCATCATTTAAATACTACGTAAGTAACTAGAAAGTGATTCCTAGAAACATTAAAGTGACACCTATCAATAGGAAAATGCCGCCTGCTAACTGCAAAGTGCCACCTACTCGAATTCCAGTAAACGCTTGGTAACAATTAAGTCACACCTACACACAGGGAAGTGATGCCCAAAAACAAAGAGGGGAAATCAGTGGACATTTCCCAAGGGGTTGGAAAAAATTGGATTTCATTCTTGAGTACCCTTTTGGATTTTCCAGCTATCCATAAGTTCAACCTAATTAGAATCCCCATTTTTGGACATTTTGCAAAACAAATCATAAGGGATTGATCAACTTTAGTGAGAAAGGTGAGATTTTACACATTTCATGTCCATGCTGGCTTTTAATTGATCTCACTATATTAAAAACACCCTACAATCAGACAATTCATATCTAAGGTAGGAGCTTCCTTTTCCAAGTGACACATTCACTTCTTCAAGACCAACGCAAGAACCTACAAGAGAAGCGGAACCAACTATGTCTTTCCCTTTTGAAAACATGGACCCTGATCAAATCAACCATGCTAATAAGGATATTAATAACAATGGAGGTGGTGTTGTTGATGACAATAGCAACAATGGAGGATAAATTGACCCTAATAACCAAGGGTTAAACAATAACAACAATGGAAGAGGAATGGACCCTAACAACTAAGGGTTAAATAACAACAACAATGGGGGAAATGTTGACCTTAATGACAAAGAAGAAACTAATGAGAAGGTTAAAAAAGCCATGCAAAGCCTATTCTTTGTGAGACTCATGGAGAAAGTGTTGGATAGAGATAGGGAGAAGTACTTTTTAGACCTAGCCCAAGCGGGTCTCAAACTCTCTCATGATTATGATGTCAATCAACTCAAACAAAATGAAGCCGAGGAAAATCCTATTGATGTCATGAATAAAAAATTTAAATTATTCCAAATGCAATTGGACATAATGAAACAAAACAGGGCTCCTAAACCCTTTTCCATTGAAGCTTTGTGTCCTTTTCCATTTGATAAAACTCTAAAAATGGTCCCATTCCAAAACAATGTTGTTTTACCTTAATACGACAAGTATGAAGGAGCATTCGATCCCCAAGATCATTTGAGGAAATTTTGTGCATTAAGCCTTGCGTTTATGCATGATACAAAGTATTTGATGAGGTTGTTTCCTAGAAGTTTAAGAGGCATGACAATGGAGTGGTTTTCCAAGTTACCCTCCGGCATCTGAACTTTCGAAGAATTGGCCTCAAAATTTATAACTTTTTATTACTACAATATCAAACATGAGGTTACGATGATAAATTTATGTAATACCAAGAAACGAGAGGGAGAAGGATTCCTACTTTTCTTGCAATGATGGAGAGCGGTATTCACTAGATACCCTTGAATTGTACCTAAAAAAGAAAAGATGGATATCTTTGTTAATAGCTTGAATAATGAGATGAATTATTGGTTAAGGTTTCAATGTCCTAGGTCTTTCCAAGACCTATTTTAGAACGGAGTTACCAAGGAAGAGGTATTGGTTAAAAGTGGAGAACATAAGTTTTATAAGAACAAAAACAACAATACCTCCAATAACAACCAAAATAGGAATCCTCCTAACAATAACTGGTTTTGGATGAGGAATAATAATAAAGGAGTGGTCAATGATGGAGTTGTAGAGGCAAATAATTTTAAGGCAACACATTTTAATCTTACAAGAGGATCTGATCAAGCTAACAATGTTACTCAAGCACCCAAAGTGTCTTTCATCAACAATACCAACAATAATAGCTTTGTGAATTAACAAGGGGTAAACAAGCCTAAGCCTTTCTTTGCACCAACACCTAAGAGAAATTTCACTTTCTTGGGTGAACCACTCAAAAATAAATTAAGGAAAATTATTGAAAATAAGATTATTGATTTTCCAAGGGCTCAACCATATGAACCACAAATAAAACCTGCATGGTGGAGTGAGTCTAACCATTGTGAATACCATAGGAATCAGGGACATAAGATGAATGATTTCATGTGCCTAAAACATGTGGTGCAAGATCTAATTGACAATGGTGTGATTAAGGTAGAAGGACCTAAAAGTAATGATGACCACACAACTTTTAAAACTCCTTTTTATAAACATGAGAAAGGTGAGTCTTCCAATGCTAACAATGGAGGGAACAATGGAAACAATTCGAGAGGCAACAACAATGTAAACTTTTCCCATAGCTATGACAATACTATTAATGCCCTATCTGGACATGATAGTACTATCAATGTGGTGGTGATCAAAGAACAACCTAACAAAGAGACCTCTAATGTTGTAACTAGGGGGAAAGCAGCAAGATTTACCCTACAAGGAAGTGCCCCTAAAACATTTGGTCTTACTCCAACAACTATGGCTAAACAAAAATCTTCTTCAATAAAGCCTTATAGTTTGGTGGATCAATTGCACACAACTCCAGGACAAATCTCTATCTTGGAGTTGTTGAAACTTTCTCCTAACCACAAAGATATCTTGGAAAAATCCCTAATGGAGACTAATATTCCTATAACTTTGGAGGAAGATAAGTTTCAAAATATGGTAGGACATCTCATAGCTCCTCATTGTCTTTCATTCTCTGAACAAGATGATATGTCTATTACCCATCCTCAAAATTTTCCCTTGCATATAGAAGTGTTAATCCAAAGGCATAGGGTTAAGAGAGTTCTCATTGATGGGGGATCCGGTCTTAATATTTGCACATTGAACCTTGTCAGGTCTTTAGGGATATCTGAATCATCCATTGATCCTAAAAAATAGATTACCATTAAGGTATGATGAGGAAGAAATCTCTTCAAAAGACATGAATTTTTTACCTATTCAAGTGAGACCTATCAAAAAAGACACCATATGTCAAGTCCTTGACATGAAACTAACTTATAATATCTTATTGGGAAGACCTTGGATTCATGAGATGCAAGCGGTACCTTCCACCTATCATCAATGCATCAAATTTCCACACATGGGTGAAGAGATCACAATTGGAGGAGATTATAATCCCTTTCAATATTGCAACACATTAAATCCAAGTCATGAATTATTTATTCCACACAATAGGGAAGGAGTCATCCCTAATATCACTAATGAAGAACATAAAGAGGAAAGTTTGAAGTTAACATCAAATGTTACATCCACCTCAAACCCTAATCAAACTAACTAAGATACATCAACTAAGGTAAAGGAAAAGATGAGTTATAAGGGTCAAAATTCACATGATAATTTAGTTAAGACTTCTACATTAAAGATGGAAATTTAGAAACCTTACAAGGAGGAGAGAGAACAAGACAAGAAGGATCAATACCAAAAGATGAATGAAATGAAGCATAACTTTGAAAAACAATGTAGAATAAACTCCAAGGGAGTGGAGGAATATTATGTTTCCCTATTTGATTTACCAACCTCTCCTAGGACACATGGAAAACCATAAAGTTCTCATCCACCTCATAAATATAACTCTCATTTGTAAGAGAGAGTGACAAATCAGCCCTAGAAAAGGAGGACAATGAAGTACTACAATGGCTCTACAAAGAGGAAGACACTTCAAATAATCCCATGGAAAGAGTACAACACATCAACATTCAAAGCAATAAATATGGAAAAGGGTATCAAATTATGCAAAAAAGGAAGTACAAGGGAAGAGGACCCTTAGGATTCAAAAATAGAGGATTGCTAGAACCCATTGAATTGGCTTGGAGATCAAAAGAAGAGAAATCTGGAATAGGATATCAAAAGAAAGGAGAAAGTTCAAGCCCAATGCATGATTTTCATGAACATGTACACATGGTAGGATCTAAGAGTGAGGATGATTCTGGGGATTATGAGTGGGATTCCCTTTCCGAAGAGTCTTGTCATGATAAAGAGGTTTATGTTATTCACACATATGCAAATATTCCTAATGTCACAAGTCAAGACAATGAGCATCAAGGTTCAAATTCTACACATGTGTCAAGTGGACCTCAAGAGTCCAATATAGGTCAAGCATCTAGGAATAATCAATGGATAGGTGAACCTTAGGTACCTTCATGGGGGGGGGGGGGGGGANGGGGGGGGGGGGGGTGATTCAAATGTTGTATTTAATCCACATGCATTCTTTCCCATGGAAATCAATGAGGACTCTAGTGAAGGAGATTTTGATCCTACTTCCATGGAACATCTTGAGGAAGCCCATGTCATAGACCTAAGTGATACAATGTACAAACATTCAAATGAGGTCATGTCCCTAAATCTTTTGAATGAAAATTTTCCAAATGAGTCCTTATCCTTAATGCACACTGAACTCATTGATTGGGATTTATCTGAACTAAATGACTTATTATACTTTCCCAATGACCTTGCAATGGCCCAATACCTAAATATGGTTGATCCATCTTCTTCCATCAATGAATACAATCCGTACTTAATGATAGAGGTAGGGGACCAACCTCTCAATTGAAAAAATAAAAGAAAAAAATACAAAAAAATGAAAAGGTCTAGTGGTGAAAACCACCATGTGACAGTGCTAGAACCTAAAAAAAGTAAAAATATTGGATGTTTCCAAAGGTGAAAACCCAATTGTGGCACCTAAGGAAGAGAGGTTGGACACCCTAGCAGAAAATGAAGATGAAAGGTCCCCCATCCTTATTGAACCAACAGAGAAAGTTAATATTGGCACCGAAGTGGATCCCAATTTCATTCATTTAGCAGCATCTTTGAGTCCATTAGAAAGGAAGGAGTTCATCAAATTCTTTCAAGAAAAAAAAATTAACTTTGCGTGGTCTTATGTCGACATGCCAAGGTTACATACAATCTTTATAATGCATCATTTAAATGTGAAACCCGGTGTGAAACCTGTAAAGAAAAAATTGAGAAAGATGCACCCTCATGTGGCACTTTTAGTGAAAGCAAAATTGGAGAAGTTACTCAAGGTTGGATTCATAAGAGAAATTGAATTTGTAGAATGGATATCAAACATTGTACCGGTCACTAAACATGAAAAATCTATTAGAGTTTGCATGGATTTTAAAGACCTTAATTTTGCTTTCCCAAAAGATGATTTTCCGCTACCTAGCATTGATGCTATAGTGGACTTAATAGTGAGTCATTCTATGTTTTCCTTAATGGATGGATTTAGTGGATACAATCAAATTTGAATTGCACCCAAAGTCCAAGAAAAGATAGATTTTACATGCCCATGGGGAAACTTTTGTTGGAATGTGATTCCCTTCGGTCTCAAAAATGTCGGAGCAACTTAGCAAAGAGCAATGACCACTATTTTCCACGATATGATGCATACCTTCTTAGAAGACTATGTGGATGATATTCTAGAAAAATCACATGAAAGAAAGGATCAATTACCAATATTATAAAATATCTTCATAAGGTTAGAGCAATTCAAAGTGAGACTCAATCCAAAGAAATGTGCTTTTGGGGTACAATCCAGCAAACTCTTAGGTTACATTGTTTCTACAAAAGGAATTGAAGTAGATCCCAAGAAAGTGAAAGAAATAATGGAAATGGAAATTACCAATAATATTAGTCAAATGATGTCTCTTCAAGGAATACTTCAATCTATAAGGAGATTCAATTCCCAATTGGCGGAAAAATGCCATTCATTCACAAGGTTTCTACATAAAGACACCATTTTTACATGGGATGATGAGTGTGAAAAAGATTTCACATTGTTGAAACCATACATGGTGAACCCACCCATCTTGATGCCACCTATCAAAGGAAAACCCTTATTACTTTACATATCAGCAATGGAGAAATCTTTAGGGGTTCTATTGGCACAGGAAGACAATGAAGGAAAAGAAAGAGCCATTTACTACTTGAGTAGAACATTGATAAAATATGAATTGAACTATAGCTTCATGGAAAGGGCTTGCCTAGTAGTGGTGTTTTCCTCTCAAAATATTAGACATTACATGTTGATGCATAAAGTGAAGTTAATTGCCAAAATTTATCCATTGAAGTATCTACTTAGTAAAACAACTCTAACGGGAAGGATTGCAAAATGGGTGATGGTACTTAGTGAATTTGACATTGAGTACGTGGATAGGAAAGCAATAAAGGGACAAGTGATTGCTGATCAGTTGGATAGACATCCTTTAGAGTCTACACATCCAATTCAAGTAGATTTTCCTAATTCAAAAAATTGGTAATGTGGAAGCAAAGACATGGACCTTATATTTTGATTGATCCTATACTCAAAGTGGTTCAGGGGCAGGAATTCTTTTGATAACACCTCAAGGATACACAATTCCCAAATCTTACAAACTATTGTTTCCTTGCACAAATAATATTTTTGAATATGAAGCTATGGTCATAGGTCTCAAAATTGCCTTAGAATGGAATATCACAGAATTACGAGTTTATGGAGATTCTCAATTAGTCATCAACCAAATCAATGATGAATACAACACCAAAGATGAAAAATTGATGCCATATAAAAGGATGGTGGATGATTGGAAAAAGTATTTTTCTTTTATCACTTTTGAGAAAATTCCACGAGACAAAAATAGAGCAACTGATGCAATGGCTACCATGGCTTCATTACTCCAAATGCCTGATCAAAATATGAGGTATGAATTCTTGGTGGAAGAGTTGGAAAAACCAGCATTTGACTTACCTGATACCCAAATAATTTACCTTATTAACAAACATGACTCACCTTGGTATGGACCAATTTACACTTATCTCCAAGACAAAACCCTACCTTTGGACCAAATCCGAACTCAAAATTGACATTTCATAAGACAATTAGCTCGTTACACCATCCTATCAGACACATTGTATCACAAAGGTCTTGATGGAACGCTTCTTAGGTGTCTACAGGAAGAGGAATCAAGATTAGCTTTAAGAGATTTTCACAAGTCAATTTGTGGGTCACATTCGAGTGGATTAAATTTAGCTAAGAAAATCCTTCACATGGGGTATTTTTGGAAAACCTTAGAGAAAGATGCTTGTCAAGTTGTGAAAGTTTGTGCAAAATGCCAATACCATGGAGACATGATCCATGCACCTACACAAGAATTGCATCCATTTATCACACCATGGTCATTCTATCAATGGGGTTTCAATATAATTGGCATGATCTACCCACTATCTTCTAATGGACATAAATACATCCTTACAGTGACAGAATACTTCACTAAATGGGTAGAGGCCGTTCCTTTGACAAATGCAATAGGAAAATAGATTTCCATGTTTATCCTTAATCACATCATTTGTAGATATGATATTCCTCATGCCATCATCACAGACAATGGAAAACAATTCAAGAACAAAGACGTGGATGAACTTTGTGAGACATTTCATATTATTTACCATTCTTCCTCCATTTACTATCCTCAAGGTAATGGACAAGTCGAGGCTATGAACAAGAACATCCTCAAAATATTGAAAAGATCAATTCATAAGTTAGGAAGAGATTAGCATATTCAGATTAACCTGACATTGTGGGCCTATAGAACTAGAATCTGAACACTGGCATGAGCGATACCATTCTCCTTGGTTTATGGGGCTGAAGCTATTTTACCCTTAGAAGTTGAGATTCCATCCCTAAGAGTTTCAGCACATGGATTAATCACTGATGAGGATTATCGGGTTGCCCGACTTCAACAATTGGAATTGTTGGAGGAACATCAAACACAAGCATATGATCATTTGAAGGTATATCAAAATAGAATTTCAAAAAACTACAACAACCATATCAAACCGAGAACCTTTCAAGTGGGAGACTTAGTGTTATGAGAAAACCCTAAAAATCAAGCTAATAGAGAAA
Source organism: Thuja plicata (assembly GCA_018584345.1). Taxonomy (NCBI): domain Eukaryota; kingdom Viridiplantae; phylum Streptophyta; class Pinopsida; order Cupressales; family Cupressaceae; genus Thuja; species Thuja plicata. The sequence goes on from MU224737.1 coordinate 4,691,620, forward strand.
AGAAGGGAAAATGGGAAGCTAATTGGATTAGACCTTTTGTCATCACTTCTTCCTTTGGAATGGGAACCTACAAACTAGCTGATTGTGAAGGGGATGAGTTACAAGAACCCATTAATAGCATCCATTTAAAGAGGTTTCAAACCTAATCAGATGAAAGAGAATTAGAAGAAAGAGTATCAGATGAGTGTATCAGATGAGTTAGAAACTTCTTTGTACATGAGAAAAAGTCAAAATCCAAGAAAAGGAGAAAAGTTCAAAATCTAAAAAAATTAGAAAGATCAAAAAGTCAAAAACAATGGAAAAGCAAAAAATCAGAAAAAGGAGAAAATTGAGCATGAAGAAAGCAAACCATTCAAAAATAAAAAAAATTGAAAAAGAGAAAAGTGTCTTGGTGAAAAATTAGAAATAGGGACCTTGGTAGCAAAAAAAAAAATTGAAAAAATTGAAAAAAAGAAGCAAAAAAGAGAAAAAAAGAAATAAACCCAAAAGGTGAAAACCTGGAAATAGACACTTTTTGTTCCCTTAGGTCTTTCCTAGTTGCATTTGTACATATTGCATTTTCGCCATCTCATTTTTACACATCCTAATTGCATCTATCATTTGTGCATAGTCATAATAAAGTCTTTGAGCTGCATGGTCGCATTCTAGGTTTTAGTTGCCCAAGCTTCACATGGTTTCACTTATCACTTGGAGCCGGGGTAAATCATTGGTTTTTGATACAAACACATTCAAAAGTTCTACATCTTGGTCACATGGAAAAATCTGATTTTTAGAATTTTAGAGGCGAGATATTTTGGAACCTGTTGGTACTCAAAAATACAACAGGGTTTTTGAGTACCTTGTTAAAATTTTTGCATTCTGACCCCTTATGAGTGCATTTTGAGCCTTTTTGCCTTGATAAAATTATGAAGTTTTTCATGCATGTTAGGTGTTCATCACTCTTTTTTAGGCATATGAAGACATCCAAGGTCACCAGTTTCAAGTTTTGAGTCAGTTAGTGATGTCTTGTTTTCAGCACTTGTCCATTTTGCATTTGTTGATAAAGGTGTCAAATTGTTGTAACAGGCATAATTTGCATCTAAATAACTTGTGTCCTTTTGTGTTTCATGGGTTTCCATTTTGGGAATGTTTAGTATGAATATCAGAGGGATAATATTTCAAATCCAAAGCCATTTCAAGTCTGTTTGATGGGTTTTCAGTTTCCCCAAAGTTGGTCCTGCAGAATTGTCTCGTTTCTCTGTCATACCTAGATTTCTAAATAGTGTACTTTGAGGTCTTCCAAGTTGTATCCGGTTTAATGCCCTACATAATTGAGTATTCCCCCATGTTGAAAAGATGAAAGTGTACATACCTGAAGATTTTTAGATTCATACCAATCTAGCTATCCACTTTCCCAGCTTGATTCTAAATCCAAAATCTACATATTTACTGTGTTTTGAGTTCAAGAAGTTGTAAGGTGCTGACATTGCAGATTTGTACCGGTTGATCAGTTAACTTTCTAAATGAGCCAATTAAGGTTTTGAATTCCACATAGGAAATTAAATCCATATTCAGAGGTTTAGATTCTGAAGGTTCTTCTTGATGAGTTTACGATTTCAAATTTGAGGGTGGCTTATACAGATTGCCAGTGCCAAATAGAATAAATTTTGCAAGGTTGTTGTTTTCAAAGGATTATAGTTTCATATCAGATGACTTTTATGATGATAGTTATGGATCCATACTCTCTACATGAAAATATACTACTTGGATTGGTGGTTAAGCCTCAGAGCATGTTTTGATATTTTTACAAATGTCATTCCAAATGAAGTTTATGTTGTTTCAGCACTTGCATCTGCACTGTATTATGAAATTGCTAAGTTTGGTCAGTTTCTCATTGCACATGAAGTTAGATCAGGAAAAATCCTTTTGCATGCATATTCATTGTTGATGAATGAATCACCTTGTCAAGTGATGGCTCCTTAGGAGTTGATATGATATCTTTGCAATTTGCATTTCTGGCATGGTTTGCATATGTTTGGATACAGCCAGTTGCACAATGAATAAAGTAGCTCTTTTTTTTTTATGATATCTTGCAACCCTGATGTTGTCATGAAAATTGCTTTGGCGTATGTACTCACATGTTGGAAGTGAGCAGCATTTTCAAATTGCATGTTTCTATGAGGCTCTTTGATAAGTTTTTAAGGCCATTTTTAGAAGCCATTTGCTGATTGTGAAATTAGTTTGCAAGGATATAAAAGTCAGTTTTAAGTAGTCACAAGCTCAATGTTATATTATCTAAATTGTATACTTGATCAAATTTGTTTTGTCAAGGATGATAGTGGTTTTCAGGAAGTTGAAATCTTTGAACAAGCGTTTAAGGGACTTGGTGTTCATTTGCAAAATATGAAAGCCTGGACAAGCGACATAACAATATGCAAACGTGGAAACATAAACAAGGCATTTGAGTGGATTTTAAAAGTCTGAAACAAGGTGCTATGTGACATGTTGAAGGAGGCCAATGATAAAACATTAAATATTTTGAAACTTTTTAAACCAAATGCTATGAAGAACTGGATGCCCACGTAGCATGTTGCAGAGGAAAGAGGGCATTCAATACCTCTGAAATTAATGGAAATAGAAAAATGTTTTGCAATTACTAATGGTTGCACATGAATGCTAAGATGTCAGCGTTACTTTGCCCTCATTCAATGATCTCATTTGAAGAGTAGCAAAAAAATACAAGTTAACTATATCCTCTTTCAAGTCTTTTGCCAAAAAGAAAAATACTCCTATCTCTTTAACTGCTACGCTACTCCATGTTGACACTTGTTGCAAGCCACTAATATTTCCATGCTACCAGATTTTGCTGTTAAAAAAGAAAAAGAAAACAGCAATGATGTCCCTTTTACCATGCTCCCATTGTACTTTCCATTTATTCATGTTTGTCGCGAAATAACTCAGAAGTAGTTGCAAGCCGTCATTAATAAATCTGGGCTATTTTGAGTGTTGTATGTCACTTAAAAAAGCTTAAAATTAACTAGAAAATGGCCCCAAGTCATAGGGAACCTTGTTGGGAATATTTTAGATGTGTAAACATAAGTATTTGTCTTTCACATGACCCATAAAATAGCCCCAAACTATTTTGACGGGAATCCCAAATATAATGTTGCGTTGAATGTGTGGGAGAGAGATTGTGCAGGTAAAGCTTGAAACCAATATAATTTGGCAGATAAAAATCACAGAGGGCTGTGTAAATGAATGAGGAAGGACTATGGAGGAGTTTTTAAAAAAATAAATAAATAAATACATTTGCCGGAGTTACAAATTGAAAGAGGAGCTGCACTAAAGAGACATGAGACCAAATCGAGAGGTGTTGAGTGGGACTTATAAAGAAGCTCGTGCAAGTTTTAAATTGTAAAGTTTATATTTAAAAAGATGTGTAAGCAGGCTACGTAATGTTTTAGAATGGTATTTGAAAGTTTTAAACCAATGAAAATGGAGAATCTATGCAATACAAGTAAGAAAGGTAATGCCACGTAGCATATGGAAATCAGCACTGGAGGTATTGTCTTCAATCAATTTCAAATACAATTTTACTAGCTGGAATAGCACAGGCAGCGTATGAAGTCAAATTAGAAGGCAGAGCATGGACAATGTAATTACAAGCCAGTACTATAGGATTTAGCGCAGTTCAAAAGGGAGACAAAGAAAAAGATTCAATAAAAATAGTCAGCACATTAATTCAAATGATATCATGCGCAAGGAGATGAAGCCGGTGTTAATGTGAAGGAAGAAATTTTTAAAGTGTTAAATTAACAGTTCCAAAACTTGCGGAGAACATAAAGGAGGGTTGTATGCACTAAAAGCCCAAGCATTACGCAGTATAAAGGGATTGCCTTAAAAAGTTTTAAGAAAAACATAGCAAATCCAATCCATAAGGAGGATCCTACGTAAATGAAGGAACTTAAAACATTAAATACAATGCAATCGGCAGTTGCAAAGATAGAGATCCATGCTGGTGACTAGCAAGGAAGCAACCAGCACAAAGAAAAATAGAGGCCCATGCGCACCATTGGAAGGGCATGCCAAATAAAAAATGCCAAACATCCCAAATACAATTGCTAGAAACCGTGCAGGTACAGAGAAATGATTTAAAAATTGAAAATATGAAAATGCCATTATCCCAGATTTACCAAGGAGCGGGTTTTTTAATGTTTAAATGAAAAAGCACTTTTATTATGAAATAAGAAAGAACCAAGAGGCCACTTGGTGGGCTCACTATTTTGGGCGCAAAAATGTAAATGCTTTAAAACACTAAGAAATTTAATCCCACATTCATCCTGCAACTATATTTCAAGATGTTTATATGGAAGAATGCAAGTATAATGAAAGGTGAAGTAGAGCAGGAGGCTCTCTTCACATGTGCATGTGCAGATGCAAGATGGTGCATTGGGAAGCATGCCTGAGAAACTAAGAAACATTTTTGCAGACAGGTGGCACAAAGGGTGATGAGGCAAATTGGACACATGGTGGCTAGTCGCGAGAAGATAACCACCAGGCCAGATAACCGTTGCGACCAGGATATAACTGCCAGTCACGTAGTCATGAGAGGAACACGGTTAAGTGCTAAACCATGTGAGATTTGGCGACTGTGCAGTCACGGGAGATAACCGCAGTCAAGAGAAAACCATCGAGATTGGGTGACTAACCATAGTCGTGTAGTCGCAAGACAGATTCAAGATTAGTCACAAAGTCTCCATAGTTGACCATGGTTAGTGGAAAAATCAAGAGACTTGGAGACTATATGGTACAACGTTAACCGCAGTTAAAGTGTAGTTAAGTGAAGTCTTATAGAGACTTAGAGACTAAGGCCAATCTCCAAGTCTCCCAACAAACTCAGGGTCAAGGAACTTATTGAGAGACTCAGAGACATGAAGGAAAAGATGACTGTGGTTAAAAGGTGAGTTAAAAACCAGTTAAAGGCAGCCAATTAGTGCATGACACATGCGGTGGGCTCACTATTTTGGGTGCAAAAATGTAAATGCTTTAAAACACTAAGGAATTTAACCCCACATTCATCCTGCAACTATATTTCGAGATGTTTATATGGAAGAATTCAAGTATAATGAAATGTGAAGCAGATCAGGAGGCTCTCTTCATGCATGCATGTGCAGGTGTAAGATGGTGCATTGGGAAGTGTGCCTAGGAAACCGAGAAGAAATTTAGTAGATAGGTGGCACCGAGGGTGATGAGGCAGATTAGAAACATGGCGGCTAGTCGTGAAGTCGTGAGAAGATAACTGCTAGGCCAGATAACCGTCGCGACTAGGAATAAACTGCTAGTCACGTAGTCGTGAGAGGAACACGGTTAAGTGCTAAACCATGCGAGACTTGGTGACTATGTAGTCACATGGTCGCAGGAGATAACTGCAGTCACCAGAAAACTGCTGAGATTGGGTGACTAACCATAGTCGTGTAGTTGCGAGAAAGATTCAATCTTAGTCGTGAAGTCTCCATAGTTGAGCATGGTTAGTGGAAAAATCAAGAGACTTGGAGACTATATGGTGCAAGGCTAACTACAGTTAAAGTGCAGTCAAAGTGTAGTTAAGTGAAGTCTTATAGAGACTTAGAGACTAAGGCCAGTCTCCAAGTCTCCCAACAAACTCAGGGTCAAGGAAATTGTTGAGAGACTTAGAGACATGAAGGAAAAGATGTCTGTGGTTAAAAACCAGTTAAAGGCAGCCATTTAGTGCATGACACATGTCTAATTCTGGTGGATTCTAAGCAAAATCTGCATAAAAGAAGAATTTCAAAGGAATAAGACAATAATTCAATGATTTAAAATGCAGAAAGGTTAAAATATTATTGCTTAGTCTTTTTTCATAGTCTGTGCAATATATTTTTTTTTAAGTTTTCAAAATCTTGAAATGAAGCTTTCATGCAAGGATTTTGAACTAAGGATGAAATCAGATTTGCTAACAAATCAAATCAAATTTGGAGAAGATTTTCAGAGGATAGAAGCAAATTTGGAATAGATAAATGAAGTCAGATGTTTGCAGAAATGGAATCATATTTGAAAGATACTTCTCAGAATAAAATAAGATTTATACAGAGAATGAGACAAGGTACAAAGATTAAAATATTGAGGAAAGATTAGGGCATAGTCTTTTTCTTAGTAAGATGAAATATTTTATTACAAAGTCAGGACAGAGCTTTCCCAAAGGGTTTTTCAAAGAGTAAAATAAGATATTTGAAAAAGACTAAAAATTAGATAAGAAGGATGTTTCTCAGAGGAATACAATCAGATTTACAAGATATTGGAGACAATTGGTCATATTTGAAGGGTCTTCTAATGGGGCAAATGATATCATATTTTATTGAAAAGACAGTTGTAGAAAAGAACCAGATTTGTTTGAAAAGGCAAGAAAAATTCAGAAAGAGGAAAATGAATCAGAGTTTTGAATAGACAAGAGATTCATATTTTGAGGTCACCGATGCAGATCAGATTTACAAAAGGATAGGTGTTTATCAGATATAGTTTTTAGGGTTTCCTTTTGTTCTATATCTTCTCTTATTTTCTCTATTTTGAGGGTTGTTGTTTTTCTCTATTGGGAGAGGGTTTTTGAGTCTGTTTAGTCTCTCTGCAACATATTCAGATCATCTTCTATTTTGGATATCTTTGTAATACTTTTCAACTTTCCTTGCATAAAAAGTGTTCTCCTTCCTTACTATTTCTAGAAGAACATCATTGTAACAACAATTTTATGAATGATCTCAGCACTATTATTATATCAGCAAGTTGTCTCCATTTTTCTTCCAAAATCATATAATCTAGGGCATCAAGGGTGTTTTAGTTTGGTCTATTGAATGATCAGCAATAGAATTATTTAAAGGATAATTATGATTAAGATTTGTTTTTATATTTGTATGAGTTGGAACATCAAGGGTATTGCCAATCTTGTCTTTCTAGTGGATGCTAGTTATGTACTCTCTATTTCCAAGGTCTCTTTCAAGGAGATTGTTAAATTCTTTGAGTAGGAAGTTGCATATATGAACACACAGGTGGATTAATAAGTATAACTTGATTGATATGGTTTGTTTTTATGTAAGGTATAAAAAACACATCAGACAGAGTTGTTTTCCCTTCATTCATGATCGTTTTGCAAGTGTAAGTTTGACTCAATTTCCCATAGGATAAGGCACTGGTCTATGAAAGATTTGAGATGTTACAGAGATCCATATATCAAAACACCTATTTGAAAAACCATTTCCTTTTCATATTGTTAGGAGTTAGGTTTTCTTTGGTTTTCTGACTTACTCTCTGCGAGTGAATGTTGCATATAAATTTGATAAAGTATTGAAGTCCTTTTTACCTAAGAGTCTGAAAAAACCATTCCATAGTTATATATCTACAAGCTTGTAGTTGTCAGAAAGGAGTCATGTATGTGCAGATAAGGCAATACCCACCTGAGTAATGTGGAGCTTGAAGAAGAAAGAGGATATTATCTAGTCCTCATCAATTAGGATTTTTCTTTCTAGAATCAGTGACTAGGAGTTATAGAATTGATCAAGTTATTAATCTGTATTTTGATTCAGCAAGGAAAAGACCTAACAAACTGGCGACTCTACTAGGGAAGTAAAAAGACAGCGAGTTTAAGATGCAAAATTCCTTACTTTGCTGAATCATGCCAGAGTGTGGTTATAGAGTCATTGTTTGCAAAGACAACATTCCTCTTATTTTGTAAAGTGAGTCAAGTTTGTTCTATTTGTCATTGCAAAGTGTATGAAATTCCAAGTTATTGAAGAAATATTCATACAATCTCACATGTGGTGAGTGGCGACTCTGAGTTCTCTGATTTGCACCAGTGTGCATATTGGAAGAAAGGATACTAACAAGGTGGACTTGCAGTGATAGAGGCAACATATATTTGGGATTTTATAACTGAGAATACAGTCAAGAGAGGAATCATTAAGAGACCCTATATTGGAGATGTATAAAAGTTGCTGATTTGAAGAAGGTCAAAGTTAGGAAAGAGATCTCAACTGACAATCTTTTCCTCTACAAAGAGGTGGAAACTCTACAAAATTTTGAAGGTGACTTAAAAATAAATAGTTTGCAGCAACTTCATCATACTCTAGGTATTTTAATTTTCATTGAATAAGTCTTTTATTCCATGAAAATTAGTTTTATATATTTTCCCTATTAAGTGGTCAGCACTAAGAAAGAGGGAAGAGAGAGGCAGTTTGTAGTTATTCTACCTGCTAAGATGTCACACCTATATTGGATTAGGTTGTATAATACTATAAAATTTGAAAGTATACCTAGATACCTGAATCCTATTCCACCAGTAGTCAGGGATTGTTTTCCTAAATTCACTAGCCAGGGTGGGCAATCAGCTAAGGAGCATATAAGAAAGTTTGTTAATTTGATAGATGATCATGACATCACACATGAGGATGTACTAATGAACCTCTTTGCAATATCTATAGTTGAAGATGGTAGGGATTGGTTTAAAGAACTACCTCATGGTTCAATAGGGTCTATGACTGAACTGGAAGAGTGTTTTGTTGAGCAATATGGTGACATAGAGGACAATAGTGTTTCTTATGCTACATCCAGTTTTGATGAACCTATGTCACATTCAGATGATGATAAAGAGGATCTTGAGGAGGAACTTATCAAAAAAAATTGGCCATCATAAAAAAAAGGAAAAAAGAAAGAGCCAATAGGAAAGCTCAAATAAGGATTCATGAATTAAGATGGAAAATACTAAACCAAATAACAAAAAATGATGTTGAGGATGCTGAAAATGAATCTAGTTATGTTGATGAGGATGAATCTAGTTTTATCCAATCTATTTATTATGGTTATGGTGATGGGTCTATTTATGCTGAAGGTTTTACTGATTCTGATACTAACAATAAAATTTGTGAGCATCAAGACAGTGAAAATGTTTTGTGTGGACAATAAGATGATAACTATGATGAAAATGTGAGTGTATGTAGTGATTTCTTTGTACAAGATGATATGGTTCAAGAGATCTCACTCCATGTTTCTTATAAGGAAGAGATTTGTAACATCAAGAAAGAAGCTAATAAGGATAAACAAGATTTCCAATCCTTGCTGAGCAGTGAGAAAATCTCAGATTTTTTGATTGCTGATTTTTAGAGGTATGTATCAGAAAGTGACTCTAAAACTTCATGCCCTATGGATATAATTTTTGATATTGATGACATTGCTAAGGGTTTGAAAAATGATTATGAAAATGACTATAACAATGCCGATTGTGAGAGTGTTTCAGAGATGAGTATAAATGATGACAGTTGTTCACTTCATAGTGAAAAAATTTAGAATTATTGTCTTATGAATATCTCAGATTTTTAGGACAAGATAGATTTGAATCTCAGCATTACACACATATTGAGTTTGACAAGGAATATGAATCAGATAGTCAAAGTTTTGATACTTATATTTTTTATTTTCTTGTACTCCTATGTCATTAGATCACAGTCAAGTTAAATATGATATGTCAGATGATGAAGGTATCAGAATTGTTTTAGAGTCAAGGGGTGAAAATATTCCCGATATCATGTTAAGAACTGATTGGGATAGTTGTCTAGATTTGAAATCTTTTTCAAATTCTAAATTTTCCAATAAACCATTAAGGGATAGTCCTCCAGTTGCTCAAATCTCACATGTTTATGATAAATGTGTTAATGTTTTCCCTCCCACCCACCAGCAAGTTTTTGTTTTGTATCATGTTGATAATTTGCAGGAAGGTATGAAAGAAGATTCTAATATGAGTGTACAAACCACTAACAAGATGCAGAATGGTAGTCCTTTTGAAAAGCCGAGTATTGATTATGATATGGATTTTCCATTGTTTGATAGTGAACATGTTGAATCTTGTTCTTTTGATATTCCTGATTTATGTCCTCTTGCAAATGGTCAAAATCAGTTGCATAAGATCCCTGATGTCTATGATGAGTTTAACTATGATGTTTCTCAGATTGCTGCTCCTTATATTTTGAAGAATGAGCCAGATCATATCCCAAGTGGTGAATGTTTTCAGTATTTGCATAAGGTTCAATATGCTGGTTTCTCCTTTCATGTGCAAATTACTGATGTGGATGGATTTAATAATGCTAACCCAAGCAATTTGGTAGATTTTGAGTGCTTTATTTTTCAGTCAGATGGTGATTATCAGAGATGTGGCATGAAACTAGGTATTGCTGATTATTTCATTAAATCTCAGAGTTTTATAACTAATGAATGCATCATGCATATGCCACATCATTCTCAAAATTGGTATCATTTCCATTTTAGCTCTCAAAAGGATTATGATGACATTTTTTTCTTGAGCTAATGGATAATGGAAATAAGATTGACCAGAAGTATGAAAGTGATAGTTTCAGGTTATCTATGATTTATGAAGATGAAAACCAGTTGTATGACAAAGGTAAGAGCTGATCTAAGTTTTGGGGCTTTAGGTGTCCTATAGATAATATACATATTGTATGGTTTCTTTCCCTTTTAGTTGTGTGTTTTCTTTTAGTAAGAGGTTCCCGATTTTTGAGAATAGAGAGAAGAGGTTTTTTGGAAAAGAGAAGAGAGAAGTGAAAGCTGAAAAGAGGAAAGAGATAAAATTTGATTTGAAGTTTTAGGGGTGGTCTGCTTCTACCATGAGATTCTGAAATTTCTCTACATGCTTGCATGGGGCACGTGTCCACAGTCAGAGCCACTATTGGTTCTCAAAAATACAACAGGGTTTTTGAGTACTTTGTTAAAAATTTTGCATTTTGACCCCTTATGAGTGCATTTTGAGCCTTTTTGCCTTGATAAAATTCTGAAGTTTTTCATGCATGTCAGATATTCATCACTCTTTTTTAGGCATATGAAGACATCCCAAGTCATCAGTTTCAAGTTTTGAGTCAGTTAGTGATGTCTTGTTTTCAGCACTTGTCCATTTTGCATTTGCTGATAAAGGTGTCAAATTGCTGTAACAGGCATAGTTTGCATCTAAATAACTTGCATCCTTTTGTGTTTCATGGGTTTCCATTTTGTGAATGTTTAGTATGCATATCATAGGGCTTATATTTCAAATCCCAAGCCATTTCAAGTCTGTTTGATGGGTTTTCAGTTTCCCCAAAGTTAGTCCTATAGAATTGTCCAGTTTCTCTATCATACCCAAATTTCTAAATAGTGTACTTTGAGGTCTTCCAAGTTGTATCCGATTGAATACCCTCCATAATTGAGTATTACCCCATGTTGAAAATATTAAATTGTACCTACCTATAGAGTTTTAAATTCGTAGCAATCTAGTTGTCCACTTTCCCAGCTTGATTCCAAATCCAAAATCTGCATATTTACTGTGTTTTGAGTTCAAGAAGTTGTAACCTGTGCTAACATTGTAGATTTTTACCGGTTGATCAGTTCACTTTCTAAATGAGCTAATTGAGGTTCTACATTCCACATATGAAATTGAATCCATATTCAGAGGTTCAGATTGTGAAGGTTCTTCTTGACGAGTTTATGAATTCAAATTTGAAGGTGGCTTATACAGATTGCCAGTGCCAAACAAAATAAATTTTGCAAGGTTGTTGTTTTCAGAGGATTATAGTTTCATATCAGATAACTATTTTAAGATGACAGTTATGGATTCATACTCTCTGCATGAAAATATACTACTTGGATTGGTGGGTAATCCTTAGAGCATGTTTTGATATTTTTACAAATGTCAGTCCAAATGAAGTTTATGTTGTTTCAGCACTTGCATCATCACTATATTCTGGAATTGCTAAGTTTGGTCAGTTTCTCATTGCACATGAAGTTAGATCAGGAAAAAAAAATTTGCGTGCATATTCATTGTTGATGAATGAATCACCTTGTCAAGTGACGGCTCCTCAGGAGTTGATCCGATATCTTTGCAATTCGCATTTCTGGCATGGTTTGTATATGTTTGGATACTGCCAGTTGCAGAATGAATAAAGTAGCTCTTTTTGATCGATGTATCTTGAAACCCTGATTTTGTCATGAAAATTACTTTGGCACATGTACTCACATGTTGGAAGTGAGCAGAGTTTTCAAATTGCATGTTTCTATGAGGCTCTTTGATCAGATTTTAGGGTCATTTTCAGAAACCATTTGCTGATTGTGAAATTAGTTTACAAGGATATAAAAGTCAATTTTAAGTGGTCGCAAGCTCAAAGTTATATTATCTAAATTTTATACTTGATCAAATTTATTTTTTCAAGGATGATAGTGGTTTTAAGGAAGATGAAATTTTTGAACAAGCATTTAAGGGACTTGGCGTTTATTTGCAAAATATGAAAGCCTGGGCAAGTGACATAACAGTATGCAAATGTGGAAACATAAATAAGGTATTTGAGTGGATTTTAAAAGTCTGAAACAAGGTGCTATGTCACATGTTGAAAGGAGGCCAATGATGAAACATTAAAGATTTTGAAACTCTTTAAACCAAATGCTATGAAGAACTGGATGCCCACGCAACATGTTGCAGAGGAAAGAGGGCATTCAAAACCTCTGAAATTAATGCAAATAGAAAAATGTTTTGCAATTACTAATGGCTGCACATTAATGCTAAGATGTCAGCGTTAATTTTCCCTCATTCAATGATCTCATTTGAAGAGTAACAAAACAATACAAGTTAACTATATCCTCCTTGAAGTCTTTTTCCAAAAAGAAAAATACTCCAATCTCTTTAACTGCTACGCTACTCCATGTTGACACTTGTTGCAAGCGACTAATATTTCCATGTTACCAAACTTTTCTACTAAAAAAGAAAAAGAAAATAGAAATGATGTCCTGTTTACCATGCTCCCATCATAATTTCCATTTCTTCATATTTTTCACCAAATAACTCAAAAGGAGTTGCAGGCCGTCATTAATAAATCTGGGCTATTTTGAGTGTTGTATGTCACTTAAAAAAGCTTAAAATTAACTAGAAAATGGCCCCAAGTCATAGGTAACCTTGTTGGGAACATTTTAGATGTGTAAACATAAGTATTTGTCTTTTACATGACCCATAAATAGCCCCAAACTATTTTTACGGGAATCCCAAATATAATTCTACGTTGAATTTGTGGGAGAGAGATTGTGCAGGTAAAGCATGAAGCCAATATAATTTGGTAGATAAAAACCATAGAGGGTTGTGTAAATGAATGAGGAAGGACAATGGAGGAGTTTTAAAAAAAATAAAAAAAAAATACATTTTCTAGAGTTACAAATTGAAAGTGGAGCTACACTAAAGAGACAAACCCACACAATTAAAATGCAAATGACATGAGACCAAATCCAGAGGTGCTGAGTGGGACTTAAAAAGAAGATCGTGGAAGTTTTAAATTGCAAAGTTTATATTTAAAAAGATGTGTAAGAAGGATGCGTAATGTTTTAGAATGGTATTTGAAAGTTTTAAACCAATGAAAATGGAGAACCTGTGCAATACAAGTAAGAAAGGTAATGCCACATAGCATATGGAAATCAGCACTAGAGGTATTGTCTTCAATCAATTTCAAATACAATTTTAATAGCTGGAATAGCACAGGCAGCGTATGAAGTCAAATTAGAAGGCAGAGCATGGACAATGTAATTACAAGCCAGTATTATGGGAGTCAGCATAGTTCAAAAGGGAGACAAAGAAATACATTCAATAAAAGTAGTCAGCACATTAATTCAAAGGATATCCTGCGTAAGGAGATGAAGCCAGTGTTAATGTGAAGGAAGACAAGTTTAAAGTTTTAAATTAATAGTTCCAAAACTTGTGGAGAACATAAAGGAGGGTTGTATGCACTGAAAGCCCAAGTGTTACGTAGTATAAAGGGATTTCCCTAAATACTTTTAAAAAAACATAGCAAATGCGATCCACAAGGAGGATCCTACGTAAATGAAGGAACTTAAAACATTAAATACAATGCAATCTGCAATTGCAAAGACAGAGATCCGCACTGGTGATTGGCAAGGAAGAAACAAGCACAAATAAAAATAGAGGCCCACACGCAACATTGGAAGGGCATGCCAAATAAAAATGCCAAACATCCCAAATGAAATTGCTAGAAACTACGCAGGTATAGAGAAAGGATTTAAAACTTGAAAATATGAAAACACCATTATCCCACATTTACCAGGGAATGGATTTTTTAATGTTTAAATGCAAAGGCTCTTTTATTATGAAATAATAAATATCCAAGAGGCCATTTGGCGGGCCCCTTGGCTGGAAGTATTCTGTGTGTGTTGGGTTCACTATTTTGGGTGCAAAAATGTAAATGCTTTAAAACACTAAGGAATTTAATCCTACATTCATCATGCAACTATATTTCAAGATGTTTATAAGGAAGAATGCAATTATAATGAAATGTGAAGCAGAGTAGGAGGATCTCTTCATGCGTGCATGTGTAGGTGCCAGATGGTGCATTGGGAAGTGTGCCTAGGAAATCAAGAATAAATTTTGCAGATAGGTGGCACCGAGGGTGACAAGGTAGATTGGACACATGGTAGCTAGTCATGAATTCATGAGAAGATAATCGCCAGGGCAGATAACCACCATGACCAGGAGATAACCGCCAGTCACGTAGTCGTGAGAGGAATGTGGTTAGGTGTTAAACTTTGCAAGACTTGGTGACTGTGCAGTTGCATGCTTGTTGGAGATAACTATTGTCAAGAGAAAAATGCCAAGATTGGGTGACTAACTGTAGTCACGTAGTCGCGAGATAGATTCAAGCTTAGTCGCGAAGTCTCCATAGTTGACCATGGTTAGTGGAAGAATCAAGAGACTTGGAGACTATATGGTGCAAGGTTAACCATAGTTAAAGTGCAATCAAAGTATAGTTAAGTGAAGTCTTATAGAGACTTAGAGACTAAGGCCAGTCTCCAAGTCTCCCAACAAACTCAGGGTCAAGGAAATTATTGAGAGACTCAGAGACATGAAGGAAAAGATGACTGAGGTTAAAAGGTGAGTTAAAACCCAGTTAAAGGCAGCCAATTAGTGCATGACACATGTCAAACTCTAGTGCATTCTGAGAAAAATATGCATAAAAGAAGAATTTGAAAGGAATAAGACAAAAATTCAAAGATTTAAAATGCAGAAATGTTAAAAGATTATTGCTTAGTCTTTTTTCATAGTCTGTGCAACATATTTTTTTTTTTAGTTTTCAAAATCTTGAAATGAAGCTTTCACGCAAGGATTTTGAACTAAGGATGAAATCAAATTTGGTAACAAATCAAATCAAATTTGGAGAAGATTTTCAGAGGATAGAAGCACATTTGGAATAGATAAATGAAGTCAAATGTTTGTAGAAATGGAATCATATTTGAAAGATACTTCTCAAAATAAAATTAGATTTACACAATGATTGAGACAAGGTACAGAGATTAAAATATTGAGGAAAGATTAGGGCATAGTATTTTTATTAGTAAGAAAAAATATTTTATTCCAAAGTTAGGATAGAGCTTTCCCGAAGGGTTTTTCAAAGAGTAAAATCAGATATTTGCAAAAGACTAAAAATCAGATAAGAAGGATGTTTCTCAAAGGAATACAATCAGATTTACAAGATATTTGAGACAATTGGTCAGATTTGAAGGGCCTTCTAATGGGGCAAATGATATCATATTTTATTAAAAATACAATTGCAGGAAAGAATCAAATTTGTTTGAAAAGGCAAGAAAAAGTCAGAAAGAGGAAAATGAATCAGAGTTTTGAAGAAACAAGAGATTCATATTTTGAGGTCACTGATATAGATCAAATTTACAGAAGGACAGGTGTTTATTAGATATATTTTTTAGGGTTTCCTTTTGTTCTATATTTTCTCTTCTTTTCTCTATTTTTGAGGGTTGTTGTTTTTCTGCTCTATTGGGAGAGGGTTTCTGAGTCTGTTTAGTCTCTCTGCAACATGTTCAGATCAACTTCCATTTTGGATATCTTTGTAATAATTTTCTCTTTTCTTTTCATAAAAAGTGTTCTCTTTCCTTACTATTTTTTGAAGAATATCATTATAACAACAATTTTATGAATGATCTCAGCACTGTTATTATATTAGCAAGTTGTCTCCATTTTTCTTCTAAAATCATATAAGCTAGGGCATCAAGGGTGTTTTAGTTTTGTCTATTGAATGATCAACAATAGAGTTATTTAAAGGATAACTATGATTAAGATTTGTTTTTAGATTTGTATGAGTTGGAATATCAAGGGTGTTGCCAATATTGTCTTTCCAGTGGATGTTGGTTATGTACTCTCTATTTCCAAGGTTTCTTTAAAGGAGAGAGTTATATTCTTTGAGTAAGAAGTTGCATATCTGAACACACAGGTGGATCAATAAGTAGAACTTGATTGATACAGTTTGTTTTTATGTAAGGAAAAGAAAACACATCAGACAGAGTTGGTTTCCCTTCATTCATGATCTCTTTGCAAGTGTATGTTTGAATGCATTGCCCATAGGATAAGGCACTGGTCTATGCAAGATTTGAGATGTTACAGAGATCCATATATAAAAAAAACTATTTGAAAAACCATTTCCTTTTCATACTGTTAGGAGTTAGGTTTTCTCTAGTTTTCAGACTTACTCTCTGGGAGTGAATGTTGCATATAAATTTGATAAAGTATTGAGGTCTTTGTTACCTAATAGTTTGAAAAAACTATTCCATAGTTATATATCTGCAAGCTTGTAGTTCTCAGAAAGGAGTCATGTATGTGCAGATAAGGCAATACCCACCTGAGTGATGTGGATCTTGAAGAAGGAGGATATTATCGAGTCCTCATCAATTAGGCTTTTTCTTGCTAGAATAAGTGATTGGGAGTTATAGAATTGATCAAGTTATTAATCTGTATTTTGATTCAGCAAGAAAAAGACCTAACTGAACCTTTGATGAATAACATTGTTCAACCTAAATATTTTGATCGCATAACTTGATCCTTGACCTTCATTGACCTATTTTATTAGGATTAAAAATTGACAACACCCTAAATGATCAGAATATTTGGAATTCTTATTGAAAATCTTGATACATTGCAAAACACTTGAAATTTTTGATGATTTTCATTGACCTTTTCAAGTCATGTTTTTTTTAGCTAATCGATGATGTTCGACTAGATTGGCGATGATGGATACATGATGTTTTTCTTGACTTTGATGTGACTATTTTGAGGAAGATTCCCTAACTTGTGTGAATTTGGCTAAAGAAATGGTCATCAAAGAACCATCGAGGACATTCATATGTTAGAATGAATTCATAACAACTGAGAGAGGGGTGAATCATTTATCCTTAGGTCTAGATGTGCCCATTTAAAATTTATACCAATTTGAATAACTCAGATCTGCTCAAAAGAAATAACTTAAAACAACAACATACATATGTCGTTTACTGTTTAGATGTAATCAGCTTTGCAGAAACTTAACAGTAAAACACAACATAAACATTCACACAAGTTAGCACCAATATTTAACGTTGAAACCTAATATGGGAAAAAATCACCAATAACATGCTATCCACTTTTCACTCTTCTGAAGTGAGCTCTGTTAGGAGCCAACCATGTTAAAGGTTACAAAACACATTGCTAAATGTGATATGGTTAAAGGAATTAATCACCCTATCAGGAGTGGCCTTGTTAGAGGACTTAGAATATTCCACCTAAATGTCACCTTGCTAAAAATATTTATACAATGACTGTTAGGTCAACCTGGTTAAAGGATTTTGACTGATACAATGGTTATAAATTAATCTATAGGTGTGATCTAATACATACAACTTACTTTGCAAATCCAAATCTAATTCAACTCTAATGCTAATTCACTAAGTGGCCTCCATCTTCATTTCAATATTTAGATATGCTTGGAAATCTATCAAGCAATCACTTATGCAACTCTCTGCTTCTCTACTCAACCTTCTCTTCTTAGATCATGCCAATCAGTCAATTAACTATGCATTCCTCTTGCATACACACATAATTCATGAATAACCACTTGAGGTTATCATATACCTCTTCATCTAGGTAAGATAAATCTTTTGCTGGTTAATCAAGATTGTAGATCTTAGGTTAGGTCAGATCCAATGGATCTTTCTATCATTACATTTAATTTATTTATCCAAACCAATCTCTAATTGAATAATTGATCCATGCATTAATTACGGTTACCCATGCATTTAAATAGTGTGGATCAATCAAGCTTATCCTTACTTAACTTTACATATCCCAATAAAAACAACTAAGTCGGCCAGAGATCTCAAATCTCAATAATTACCAAAATATTGTTGCCTGGCCAACACTATGTTCTTCCATAATTTACTGACACTCGGTCACCACTCTTTTCCTTGGCAATTTACTGGTGCTCGGTCATCACTAACTTTGCTTGGCATACACTGTTTACAGTAAACTGTCATTGAAAGATAAATAGCTCATTACTTTGCCAATGTGCCAACTGATCAAGTACCCTTTTGATTTCTCATAATTCAACCATTCCACTTGGTCTTCTTGGTAAATCTCCTTCATCAATAAATAGATATGGTACTCAAGCAAATAGCAATAGTCTCACTAGTTAAGGTTTGACATCAATGACAAAATAATAATTTTTTCCATTGTATCTTTCCAACAATCTTTCCAAAAATCTCCCTCTTTGGGATTGATGGAAAAATTAAACAATAATCCAATAATTTTCCAACCATAGTTACCATACAATCCAAAAAGTCTATCTATGTTCCTTGATATGAAAAAATCTTGATTAATGTCTTTATCTTCATTCTGATTCTCATCTTGTAAAATTTTTCTCCCTCTGTGTCTATGATCACACTAAAGTATTTTTGTTTCTATTCATCTGTAGACTCCCATATGTCATTAATCTTTCCCTCTTTGACAACAATCTCTTTTTTTTCAGTAATCTCTTTCTTTTTCTCAGCAAACTTCTCCCTCTATCTTTCTCAGTATATTTCTCCCTCTTTGACAACAATGCCGAAGATGTTGAAAACTTCCTCATGCAGATTCTTCTATTCACAACACTGTATCATGTTGTTCATGTCATCTTTCTTATGAATGATCCTCTTTTCTATTCAATTTTGTCTTTCATAGGTTTAGGTAGCATCCTAAAGTGTGACTGCTTGTGCATCAATGTGAGAAATATTCTGAATGTTAGCACTTTTTCTTGTAACACTTACCTAATGATGACAGTATACCTTGTATACTTGGATGCAACCACTTTTAGGCAAGAGAAAGGCTAATTTCTAAGGATTGGATAATATCCTTCTTCATTTTTGAGCTCCACAGACTCAGGAAGGTTTTACCTTTTAAAGATTACTGATACTTCAGCCTATATATTTGGTGGATTGATTCATTCACTGGTTATATACCCAAAACCTCACTGTAACAACTTATAAAACAATTTAGAGATTGCAATGATTAATTTAAAATAGAGTACTATAAGCTAGGCTATAGTTTTGATAACATGAACCAATGAGACAAGGATTTGCATCCTTCTTCCTTTTGATTTTAGGAGGAATAACCTAACGATTCACTCTTTAAGGAATCAATAAAATGGACAATATCCTGCTGATATAAGTCCTTGATAAGTTTAGCTCATTTGTTTTAGTAAGAGATATGTTTGAAATAATTTTGAATATTTTGAAAACTTGGATGATGACAGATTATCAGACCAAGACCTAGATTAGTGCCTATCCTTTGGGTTACAGAGTCAAAAGCTTAAAGTCTCACAAAAACAAAATACTGTAAGCTACCTTACAACCTACATGTAATTAGGATAAGTTGCCTTACAAATTATTTGATTACCTCTACAATACTGTATCAAATCTTTTAATACTAATATGCTTCCCAAAACCACTCACAAAACTTAGTTCTTTATATGAAAGAAACTTGCAAGTAATCAAATAGTCACCTTGTAACCAAAATGCTTCAGACTGCCTTACAACCTTAAGCATAAAAAAGCTACACAGGAAATAAAGAGACAACAATAGCGAAGAGTAAAATTGCACCATATTTTATTGATGTAATCCTTCTTTCATACATGAAAAATCTTTGAAGCTTGAAAGACATAGGCACAAATTTAGAAAGACTGATTTCACAATATATTTCATCCTCCTCCTCAAAAAAAATACAACTCTCTTCTATATATATAGGTCTTCAACCATCTTGGAATCCTTTTCAATAGGATGCTACAAGATTTGGATGGTCTCAGAAAACCTAACCCTAAAACTACAGAAGAGACAAAAAGAAAGAGAGAAGAAGCGGTGGAATGACCAAGTCAAAAGATGGAAACAGACATTCTTTGTTCTTCTCCTGATCTGGTGACTTCAATCTGATAGTATACATAGTAGATGGTAGTAGTTATGTCGAGTCTGGATGACCATGCTTTTATATTCACCTACATTCTCCTTTTTCAATAAGTGTCCTCTTCATCTTCAATAGTGAGGTGCCAAGTAGTCACCCTTACTCATCGTCCAAGATTTCTTCTTCAACTACTGGCTTCTTTCTCTTGGGCATGGTCATCAATTCCCATGCTTTCACTTCATCATCTGATGGCCATTTGAAGTCTTGAGTACTCTGTATTTGTACCTTTTGCCTGTCCCATCTAGCATCAGTGATGTTCTTTACATCTACTAGAAACTTGTTGATGTCATTTTCTGCCTTGAAAGCTTCATCTAATATCTTATTGAATCCTTCTATGTCCACATCTGTCCCCAAAATAAATGTCTCATCACTAGGCATTTTGTTGTCAAATTCATTCCTCTAGGCATCTATGGCCTTTACTTGATCATCATCTCCCCTTAAGGAAGGAGTAAATCTATTAAAATCATCAGAAAAGAGGCTTAATTTTACCTCTATTTGAGTCAATTTGCCCTTAAAGAATGAGAGAGCAATATTGACCCTTTTGATCTCATCTTCAACTTCTGTCACTATCTCTAGCAAATCTAATCTTAGGGATTGCAAAGATGCTATCTTTTCATATAATTGTACCCTAGTAGACCATTTAGTAAAATTGGGGTTTAAGATAGCCAGGTGCCCCATCACCTCTGTATGCAAAGCTGGCAACTTATTATAAGCATTAAGTACAAGATTAGTCTTATCTTTCAGAATTTCAATTCTATGTTGTAACACACCTCTTAATGCTCTCAAAGTAATTGCATTTCCTTTCTCTCCCTCAACCTTTTCCTCAACCACCTCTTCAGACTTTTCCTTGTCTTCAATTTGCAAGGGCTATGGTTGCATAGGCATATACATCACCTCAGGCTTCTCTTCCAACTCTTTCATCAATATTTTTATTACCAGATCTTGCTAGTGTACTTGTATACGACATAATTCTTGATCTTTTACCAACACACTTGTCTCTTCTAACAATGTGCTACACTTATCAGACAACTATTTAGTTTTGTCCTCATTTAAGCGAGCCCAGTGTGTCACGATTTGAGATATTTCCAAATCCCCTGTATTCTGCATTGTCCAGACCATCTGACTACTAACCATATTTTCCTAGATGTTCACCACTTGGGGCTTTTGATCATTTGGGCACAAGCTCCACATTGCAAAGACTTGAGACTTTGGGCTATACCCAAATCCTTTTATCACATCACCCATCTGAACTTCACTAGCCATTTTGAGATCTGGCTATTTCCTTATCTGGTCAATGATGAAGGTAGATGCCAAATCCTATCCCTCAGCCAATAGTATACCACTGCCTAGCAACAATTTCCTGGCCTCCTTAGGTGAAATGTCCTCACCTTTAGGATCATAAGACTGCAAAGCCACTAGAGCCTCATTCGTTATGGTCTCCTTGCC
The DNA here is from genome assembly GCA_018584345.1 of Thuja plicata. Lineage (NCBI taxonomy): Eukaryota > Viridiplantae > Streptophyta > Pinopsida > Cupressales > Cupressaceae > Thuja > Thuja plicata. The sequence goes on from MU224737.1 coordinate 4,713,389, forward strand.
ATCAACTGTTAGTTGATCTCTTATCCGCTCTTTCTTATACCATCTCAGGAAGTCTTTAAACTCCTCAGTTTTGACAAAATTGTCATCATTCAAAAATTTCTGTTGATGGATCAGCCTTTTATCAACACAAGCCTTAAGAGGCAATTCAACATTATCCTCCAAATCAGGCTATTGCTTCTTGCCCTCCCTAATTGATTTCCTTAGGTTATGATCATATAACCTATTGCTAGGTACTGGGGCTTAAGCCTTATCCTTCTTATTTTTCCCTTCAATAGAAGGTTGACCTATTTCTAATTTCTACCTCTTTGCAGTAGGCTCTTCTACATCATCAGGTTGAGTCACCATTGTCAAATCAACAATGTGGCCCTTTGTTCCCTGCAACTGTGGCACTTTAGCAATATTTTGCTGTGGTGGAGCATACCTAGTAGGACATGCATAATCAGTATCATTACTACTATCATATTCAAATTCTAAGTGATTCGGCCTTTGGGCACCTTTCTTGTCAAGAACAGTCTCAAGTTGTTCTGTAAGCACATAATAATTGTCTATCATGGCCTTAATCTTGTCAAAATATGGGAGATCAGGGTAAAAATCCCCAAAATCCATCCCATTTCTCTTTATTTGTCTTTCAAGATTTAGCAGCTCCTGAATCCTCAATCTTCTTGTGTGAATTTCATCTTCATCTAAAATGTTCCTTGTTGCATCTTCCTCTATGCACTCATAGTGAACATTAGTATTGGGGATTATAGGAGTATACAATTTTCTCACCCTGCCATGAAACCTTCTGGGTCAATATATCTATAAGGGGCTACCCCCATTCTGCACCCCTCCAACCACTGGCCCACTGCATCAATAGCACCTTTTCCAATTGTAAAATTAAAGATTCTAAATTGCCTAGGGGTCAAAGTCCCCTTCTTGTGAGGTGCAAGATGCTCATTGTCTGTCAACAATAGCTGCTTTATAAACTCTGTTGCAGCCACTCTTGCTGGTACATAGTAGGGTAAGAGATGAGGTGGGTGAATACACCCATATTCCTTGATAATAGTATAATTTTCTTCCAAGAAGAAATCACCCTAATTATGCTTTCCTTCCCACTTATCTGTGTAGTCACATGGCCTTAGTAGTTGCATGATCTTTACTGGGACTCTTGTTCTGCTGATTTCTAGACTTTGTACTATTAGATATACAATCCAATTCTAAAAAGCACAATAATCATAGTCCTTAGACATGTAATTCCAAACCCTAACCCAAAATTGGATAGGATTAGGTCCTTCCTGGTAAAATCTCTGAGGGGCCAAATTGTCCACATCCATGATCACAAAATTGAAATATAACAGAAGATGCATGAGGATGGAATAATGGAAAAACTTGGGCTCCTTCTCCTTTGGATCTTTCATCTTCTTCTAAGTGGCAATGAAACCCTCATGCATCTCATCAATGATATGTTGTATGTAATCATAACTAGTACTGGAATGCACCTCCTGTAAATCCAGCACCATCATCAAAATGCCCGCATTGATCTTCTCTGCTTCTCCGTCTATCCCTAGCACTCTACATAGGGTATAAGCAACATACTTGATGTAGAAGTGTAAATCCTTGTATTAATATGGGCTTGTCCTAGACATAGGATCTAAATACTTCCTCACCTCCTTCAACATATGTTTCTGCAACTGGCCTCTAGCAATTCTAGGCTTCAAACTATATCTCTGTGTCTGCTTTGTCATGTCAATTCTAGTAGACATAGTGCTATATAAGCCAAAGAATTGCATGAATGAATTTCATTTTTGTATCAGTAGGGCAGTGCCATCATTATTTTTGATTGTTTTGGATAAAACATCATAATGACTAGCAAGATCTAGGAACAAGTCTACATCTACGTAGACATCAGGAACAATTAATCTAGCTAAACCACAGGTCCAAGGGTTTGACACTGGAATAGATTTATCAAAATTCTTATAAAAGTAATTGAAAAGTGAAAAATGTGTTGTTCCTAGAGTGTCAGCATCTCGTATATCTGGATAATCATCTATGAGCACATTGGCATTTTCTCTTTTATTCTGAGTCAAACCAGGAAGGAGTCTAAGGAATTTATCTAAATAATTTATTTTTCCCTTTGCCTCCTCTTGTGACTTTTCACCTACACCACTGGTTGATGCTACACTAACCGCTCTACTCATGTTTACCGTGCCTGAATCTCCTTTTCTTTACCGATATTGAAACAAATCTATCTCTGTGATTCACTTACTACCCTGTGCACAATTCTCTAGAAATAATGAGCTTTAAGTAACAGAAAACCCTGCAATTCTCTAATTTTTCTCTCTGTATAATATACTTAGCTCTTCTCATTTTGGAATTCTGAAAGAAAGATGAACAAAAATGAGAACACGATCAGTTCCTTATAGTAACCATTCAAAGTGTTCAAGTCATAATTTGGAAATCATCAATTCTGTCTTTAATTCAACATACTGCAAACTTGGTTGAAAACCTAGCCGTAGTTCCATGAGCATGACAGGAAATCAAATTCATAAAATTGAATCCTCGAAAAAACCTTACAAAATTCAAATGAGCTGACATGTCATGCTGTGATTGGCTAACTGTCATACATCTCAGCTACCTTTTTTTGCACAGTAATCAAAATCTAAGCCTGTCATTGGTCGATGAGTGATTCACACTGTCATATCAGATACTGCCGCCTTTTCTTAAAATTTGGTATTAAGCGACCATGCAACTGCATATAATTTCTTTGTCACTGACCCCAGTCCTTAACCCATGATTTCTCTGGAGACATAGCGACTACACAACTTTCCTTACCTTTGCTAACCAAAGTTATCATTTGGTGATGACGCAACAATGAAGAAATCAAAGTTACCAATGGTTAGTAGTAACCCACATCATTTTCAGAGACCACGCGACTAACCGTCACTTTTAACTTTCACGGTTATCTCTTAGTAGCTAGATTTTTTCCTTCCTTTGCAAGACCTCATGACTGCCCTTAGTCGCCCGATCGCAAAATACAAATATTAAGTGTCAAAACCTTTCGAGACATTGTGACAGGTACTATGCCCTTTACTTTATCTGATGACTTCATGACATACCCTTAACCGCTGAGTCGCAAGGACTTTTATCTTTGGGCTATTTTATTCTTAGACTTGGCGACCACTGTAGGCTCTTTTAATGATTTGATCTGATGGCTGTCGCGTAATTGCCAAGTAATCCTTTATGCCTTTAAAATCTTCTGAGACTTTGCGACAAACAGAAGCCCTTAATGAGTCTTGTAGTTGCTGAATAAACTTTTACCTTTTGGCGATCATGCGATAATTCTTTGAAATCCACTTACTCTTCTGACACGTGTCTCATCACATAACAAAAGCTGAGTCTCCTGAATCTGGCGACAACCCGACTGTGCTTTTACCAAACCGCATATGGTTAGTCGCAAGGTCTCAAAAAATTTAACTTAACTGGCATCCCTTTTGGAGACCATGCGACTAAAGCTTTCACAACATACTTAACCTCAAGCCCATTTAGCAATTGCACGACATAAGGAGATCGCGATGTCTTATGATAAACCCTTAGCTGCTAAAAATTTCATGCGACATCATGACCTGTCGGTGGATCCCTTCATATATTGCTGGCCTGTTTACTGATCCCACAACTACGCAATACAAACTAAATCGTGAAGTCTAGAAATGCCAAAGGAATATTCTAATGTTGAATGAGACTATGCGACACAAGCTAATCACTAAGTCTGGGAGAAAAAAGGAATATGCCTTTCAAGTTAAGCGACTAGGTGATCAGAATATAGCACATGACTTAAGTGAAACAAAAAGGTAACAGTGAAACATAAGAGAAAAAGACCTTAGGGTTTATTTTCAATTCAGAACACCAAACAAGACCTAGGGTTTCAAGGTTTTTTGCATATTTTCATAGATTCAGTCTTGAAAACCTAAAAAATTTGACAGGGAAAAGGCATAAGAAGTAAGAGACTTCTATTCTTGAACACAAAACTAGAGAGAAAAGACCTCAAAATTTGAGAAACAAGCCAAAACCAGGAATACAACCAACAGTGGCTCTGATGAGGATTGGCTAAACAATATTTATGGCAAAGAACCATAGAATCTCTGGTTGTAGACCCCAACAAAAAATGGAGCAGAACACCAAAAATAAAAAGGGAAACATTTATAGAACTTACAAACAGGGAAAGGAAAGACCACATATGATACATATTTGTTTGTGCACTGCTTTGATTTTACTTAAAGAAAGGCTTCAAAAATTGCCCATGCATATGCAACTCAAAACTTTCTCCCTCCATATTTTTCACCAAATATGAGTCTTTGCCAAAATGTTCTGAAATAATATAAGGCCCTAGCCATAAAGACTTAAATTTTTTGTGCTTACTTCTATCCTCTACCCTTGCATTCCATTGGAGAACTAAGTCACCAGCCTGAAACTTTCTATTAGTAGGCCTTTTGTCAAACAAATATTTCATTTTTTGTTGTAACCTTATGTTCTCTCTCTGACTATCTCTCCTTGTTTCATCTAATTCTATCAACTGTATCATCCTGTCTTTCATCTTGTAAGAGACATCTAAATGTTCTTCTTGTATGAATTGGTAAACAGGTAGTATATTGTTAACTGGAAACCTTTCTTGTAAACCATATACCAATTCAAAAGGGGACTTACCAGTTGCCTTCTTGAGTGTTATCCTATTAGCCCAAAGAGCTAATTTTAATTTTGTGTGCCATGTTTTCTTATTTTGTTCTAGATTCCTCTTTAGTATCTTCAAAATACTTTTGTTGCTAGACTCAACTTGTCCATTAGCCTGTGGGTGATATGGGGATGAGTATGATATTATAATCCCATACCTTTCACAAAAACTTGTCATTTCTTCTGATCTGAAACTCATAGCATTATCCATTACTAATTTACTAGGCACACCAAACCTGGTTAAAATGTTATCCATGAGAAACTCAGTGACCACCTTGCTTGTTTCTCTCTTGGTAGGGATAGCTTCAATCCACTTAGTAAAATAATCAGTGGCCACCAATATCCAGCTATATCTTGCACTAGATTTCTCTTCAAATTCACCAATAAAATCAATGCCCCACATAGTAAAAGAAGCCTCAGTGCTCACTGGATTCAGTAATAGAGCACCTACAAATTTCAATTTGTTGGAAAACCTCTGACATGGTTCACATTTCCTAACATGAACATACGTATCTTTGAATAAGGTAGGCCAATAATATCTTGACCTAAAAATCTTATGGGTAGTGGTCTTAGCAGAAAAGTGACCTCCACATTCCCCTTCATGCAACTCAGTCAGAACTTTCTCAGCTTGGTATTTGTCAATGCACAATAATAGTATACCATTCTTATCTTTCCAAAACAGATCTCCTTGGATCAGAATATACCTTTCATTTTGTAATTTCAGACTCCTCTTTTCATTTTCAGGCATATGATCAGGGCACTTAGCATTTTTGAGAAAGAAAACAATATCAGCATAATATGGTTGTCTTTCTATACTAGTAATAGCTTGGTCATGTATTTCTATCTGGTTCAGCTGTACTAATTCTAGATTCTCTTCATTCATAAGTTTTGCCAGGCCCTGTCCTCTTATAAGTTTGGTGATATTGATTTCAAGGTTGAATTCTTGAATTCTTGTAATCCACTTACATCTCTTACCAATAACCTTTGACTGTGTAAGGATATCTTTTACTACTGAATGAGGAACATAGGCCTTCACCTTAGCACATACCAAGTAGGGCCTAAAAGACTTTACAACCTTTACCAATGCATAAGCCTACTTTTCCATTATTTCATAGTTAAGCTTTGCAGCCTGCAAGGATCTACTATAAAAACCTATGGGATGCTCAAATCCTTGTTCATCCTTTTGAAGCAATATGGCAGAAATTGTATGAAATGAGGCAAATGAAAGCAAAGAGAAAGGCTTAGTGTAATCTGGAGATTTCAAAACTGGAGCCTTTTGCACTGCCTCTTTAATTCTTTCAAATTCTTGCTGAGCTTCTTTACTCCAAACAAATTTAGCATCTTTTTTTAGCAATTTTACAATGGGTTTAACAATTTCTACAAAATTGACTATAAATCTTCTGACAAAATTTATCTTTCCTAAAAAGGATTGCACACCTTTTAAATTCTTTGGAGCAATTACTTTTTGAATTGCTTCCACTCTCTCAGGGTCTATCCTTACCCCTTCCCTGGACACTATATGTCCAAGAAACTTCCCTTCTTTGACTGCAAAGTTACACTTCTTAGAGTTCAGTGAAACACCATATTCCAATGCTTTGTTAAAAATCTTACTCAAGTGGTCACAATGGTCAATAGCCCTTTTGGATTATGGAGTCAAGTCATCTTGATAAATAACCATGAATAGATCTATAAACTCCTTGAAAGCAACATCCATGGCTCTCTAAAAAGTTTCTTCTGCATTTATTAACCCAAAAGACATTCTAATATACACATAGGTTCCCCAAGGAGTAGTAAATGAAGTTTTATACTGCTCTGTTTCTTTAACTAAAACCTGGTTGTAACTTGAAAAACCATCTATCATGGACAACAATTCACAACCAGTCACCTTATGCAACATTGCTTCCATATTTGGCAGTGAATATTTATCTTTCAATGAAGCAATATTGAGGTTTCTAAAATCAACACATAGTCTGATGTCACCATTTTTCTTTCTGACTGGCACTAGATTTGATACCCATGTTGAATGTCTAATGGACAAGATTATCCTAGCATCTTTGAGTTTCACCAACTCTTGCTGCATCTTGGGAGCCAACAAGGGGTTAATAAGTCTCTGCTTCTGCCTGAATGGCTTCACATTTGACTTCAAAGGGATTTAACGCTGAAAAAGGTCTTCTCTATATGCTTTCAAGTCATCATACGACCAAGCAAAGACATGTTTGTATTTTCTCAGTAGCTTGATCAGATTTATTCTTACATGAAACTCCAAACCCTTTCTAATATAAACTATTTGAGGATTATTTTCAGATCCTAAGTTTATTTCTTCTAAATCCTCAACATTGGCATTGCTCAACTTTGATGTATCATTTTGTTGACTTATAAACAATGCCTCAAGTTCAACTAAAACCCTAGGAATCTGATTAGAACTTAATTGGACAACTTCATTTCCAAAGATATAATCTTTTCCATCATCATGTTCCTATAAGGAACCACAATCTATACTTTGGTTCTCATAATGATCTAAACATTGCATGAACCTCAAAATATCTTGATCATCCTGGAACACCTGCCAGTTGTATATGTTGTCCGGAACAACTAGTCTTGTTTTAACTTCAAGTATTGATACTCCATGTAAGGTCAAATCATCATTTTTCATAGCCACATTTGCTAGAAAATCAGCCATAATATTTTTTGACCTTTCTAACCAATTTATATTAAAAGCATCAAACATTTCAAGTTGATCCCAAATAGCATGCTTGTAAATTTTCAATCTATCATTTTTTACAGCATATTTAGATCTAACTTGTGCTACCACCAACTCAGAGTCACCATAAACCTTTAAACATTTTATACCATGTTTGATAGCAATTTCAAGTCCTAAGAATAAAGCCTCATACTTTGCAGTATTGATTGTACATTGGAAGTCTAGTAGAAATGAGTACTTAAAAGTTGTACCTGATGGAGATATCAATAATACTCCTACCCCTGATCCTTCTTTAGAGAAAGCACCATCAAAGTAAATTTTCCATAATCCATCTTCCTACAAGATTAATTATCTGTTTAAAGGGTCAGTTTCTTGATCTTTATGTTCATCTTTTTGCATTCTAAAATTTTCCATGTCTATATCAATGCAACAGTTCACATTAGTATCCTCATATTTTTCTATCATGTGGGGAGTTCGTCTCTCTCTCAAGACATTAAAATTTTCTCTAGCATTGCTGAAAGTAGCATATGATAAATCATTTTGTATACTACCATCCATTGAAGCACTCCATTTCCTTGATAACAACATGCCATAATGAGGTGGTATGTCAACCACAAGAACATTCATAGTCATCACTACATCAGGGCAAACTGCTAGTCTATAAGGCATAGCCTCAATAGT